>CM024763.1:60360571-60607004 GCA_014218235.1 Colocasia esculenta | reverse complement strand
TATTTATTGTTTTATATTTTGATATTTGCGGGGCGTGCCAGCCTGTCTAACAGACAGAAAAAGAGTCCGCGCGATGCGGAAGAAGAATTTTGGTGTCCGGGAAAGGACGGTTGGTGTCCGTGGAACGGACGGGTATGGTGTCGTGTGGACGGGGGGTATGGTGTCCGAAAAAGGACGTGTGTGTCCGCGAACGGACGGGTGCGCCGTTTTTTATCTGAACTTCTTGAGTCCCATGTCTATTCTCATCAGGTGATTAGGGTAGCATGTGCTGGACCTCTGTCTCCATCGATCGGAATCGATGTTACATTTACATCGAGTTAGGACACTTGGTATTATTTGATACCGGTCTAAACCCGAATACCATTTCATAGTAAAGGACGAGAAAAATATACATGCTTTTTCTTAGAAAATCCTGATTATGACATGTTTTTCCTTTCTTGATTGTTTTGAAAATTTTTGTTTTGGATATTTTATTTTTGAAATGACTGCCTTTTTGGGAGTCCAAAGTTTGATTTCTTTTGAAAAGGGGAGCGGGTATATACCCGTGGACCGATTTGAGGTCTTTTCTCCTTTTTGCAAAAGGTTGGTTATGGGTTTTCATTTGGGAAAACATGGAGATTATTATTGTGAACGGGTATATGCCCGAAGATTTTGATTCTGAACTGGGGGTGTTATAACCCAGAGTAACACTTCGTATTAGAAGGATGATTGTGCAAATTTTATATGAGGTTCTTTTGCAATGCCATTTCTGAGCAGAGTCCGAGTTTGAGGTAGAGTTTCTTTTCTCCTCATTTCGTACTTGTGCGGGTCCAATTTCCGGAGATCATATGGATGTATCTCCACGGAAGTTCTTGTCCATTTGTGATTTTTGTCCGAAGTCCATTTCCACGGGTATATTCTCGTGGAGGTGCATATGTGCTCCCATTTAGGGTATCTGAGCACGGTTCTTGTCCCACTTCCCTTTTTCTTTGGATGTGTGTATATTATCACAATCCCTTTTTTTTTTTTTTTTTTTGAATAGTGAATATGTCTTGGTGAATCCCCACTTAGGCAAGGTGTCCTTGTAGAGATATTTTCATATTGGCATATGCTTATATCCATATTATTCTCGGGAGAAACTTTACCCGGAGGGACTTTGCCTTAAGAGATATATGTGTATAAACACAAATTTGCACTTTGTAAATATATTCTCAAACGGTATCTCCACTTGAGCAGAGTATCCGATAAGAAGGAGCCCCCCGTATGAACGGAGTCCCCCTTTTTTTGAGAAACATATACAAATGGGGCATATTTGTGATTATATAGATATATCTCGGGCGGAGTCTCTATTTGGGCAGAGATTCCACTAAGAAATACATTTATATAAACATGAAGTTTGTGATTATACGGATATGAATTTAGAGGGAACTTTGTCCGGGCAAGATTCCTCCTAAGAGACATATGCGTATAGGCACAAATTTGTGATTTTATGGATATGTTCTTAGGGAGTCTCCATTTGGGCAGAGTTTCCTCTAAGAAACATATACATAAGAACATAAATTTGTGAATATACGAATATGTTCTCGGACAGAACCTCCGCTTGGGCAGAGTTTCCTCTAGAAACATATACATATAACACGAGTTTGTATTTACATGGATACGTCCCCTGAGAGAGATTTTTGCCCGGGTGAGATTCTCCTTAAGGAACATATTTGTATAATTACAAATTTGTGATCTTTATATATGTGTTCATGGACGGAACCTCCGCTTGGGCAGAGTTTCGTCTTAAGAAACATATATATAAGAACACAAATTTGCGAATATACGAATATGTCCTTGGGCAGAACCTCCGCTTGGGCAGAGTCTCCTCAAGAAAACATATACATATAAGCACAAAATCCACCATCCCAGAGACTCGCTCGATGGGCGGGGAGAACATGGGTATTTAAATACCATGTGTCCATAGAGACTCGCTCGATATGGACGGCATTTAAACCCCGGGAATATCACCCCACAGAGACTCGCTCGATGTGGGGGATGGAGATTAAGAAGGAATGCTGATGACGATTACGCCGACCGCTCTCCTTTCCGCGCCTGGCCTATCGGGCTAAAGAAGGGGATTTGTACCTTCACAACCGGACGGGAGGGATTTGAGAATGAGAGGGGAATGAGCAAATGCTCTTTTTCTATTTTCTGGGATTTTTCCAACAGGGCTTCGCCGGAGCAAATGGAAGACCCCCCTTTCCTTTGGAATAGGGGGGGTATTTATAGGGTTTCGGCCCCTTACATGCGTGGGAGAGGGGAGAGGAGAGAGTGCCCAACCGATGGTGACCTCATGATGAGGTCACCATCGGTTAGGGCCAACCGATGGTGACCTCATGTTGAGGTCACCATCGGTTAGGGGGAGACCCCCCTTAACCGATGGTGACCTCATTGTGAGGTCACCATCGGTTAGGGGTCCTAACCGATGGAAAGAGAGGGAGAGGGGGGGATTTTGTCTATAAATACCCCCCCTACACCCTCATTTCCAGGACTTGTTGGAGCCCGGAGGTGTGCTGAAGTCCTGCTTGTTTTTTGGAGTTTCGCCCGACTTCTCGGAGTTTGCCCGATCGGAGGGTGCCTTTGCAAGCCTCGGAGTTCTTCCTCGAGCTTGTTCTTTGTGCTTGTTCTTTGTATTCGGTCTATAGACCTTGTGCTGCCGGAGGTGCTGCTGGAGTCCGGCTCCGTTTCCTTGGCGCTTCGCCCCGACTTCTCGGAGTTCTGCCCGATCAGAGGGTGCCTTTGCAAGCCTCGGAGTTCTTCCTCGAGCTTGTTCTTTGTACTTGTCCTTCGTACTCGGTCTATAGACCTTGTGCTGCCGGATTTTTCCGTGCTTCGTACTTTGACGGAGACATGTTCTCCTTGTACTTTCATTTTAACCGGGACTCCGGGCACCATTTTAAGGGCCGGAACTCCCCTGCTGAATTTTGGGGAAGGATCCCGCTAATAAGTTTGTAACTTAAATAACCTTGGGGTCATTTTAAATCACAACTTTTTGGCCTCTGAGCAGGCTGCTGATAATGTATTGTAACCAGGCCTGCTGATAACCAATATTTAATCTTCGTGGCCCAACGGCCCCTTTCATCATGTCCACGACTTGAACCGTCATCCGCCAAAATAGGCTTCAACTAGGCTAGTCGCCGGACCATCATCTGATGGATTTCGTAATTTCCGCTGAAATAAACGTGTCACACTTTTGCCGTTCAACAAATGCCCCCCACGGGACACGTGTCGGAACTGAAAGTGACGACACGCGACCCGTGTAAATCCTTGCTTTGCATTCCGGAGCATTTTTGTAGTGCTTTTGTTCCCGGATTTCTGCTCAGCTGGATTTAGTGTCTTTTCCTTCTCCTAATTTCCTTTTTGTTTTACCTGTGGTTTCCCAGGCTTTCATCATGCCTTTCAAGAAAAATTACTTGGCCCGTGACAACCACAGCCAGAAGACCCGTGACGGGGTTGTTCCGAAAGGAATTATGATGCCTGCCCTGGCGAGGCCTCGTATCACTGAAGCCAATTTAGCTTCTCTGGATAGTGGTTACCATGTAGTAGCAACCCTTAACCCTGAGGGTCTTGCTCCAAACGGCTCAGTGGATTACTCCCGCATTTGTCTTCAAAAGGGGACTTATCATTATATACGCGAGAGGAGGCTATCCAAGCCATTTCCCATCTGACAGGGAATTATTTTCCTTCATCCAGGGGTTCATCCCACCCAATATGTCCGAGAATGATCCCTGTATTTCAGCCGAGAGGAGGTATCTGGAATTTGCCATTTTAAGGTTCCGGGATAGCCTCCTGGGTACCTGTGCCTTTTCCTACCCCAGTTTTCCTCTGGGATATATGCCTTTGAAGAGGATGCCGACGGCTGATAACCTTGGCCCTTATAATCGTGACCTTGATTGTTATACTCGGTCACGGAAGCTGTCCCCTGTTATCTGGAACTTGCGAGAGATCAATGGCACTTATTGATGCCAGGTGATTCCCGGTATGCCGCTGGAAGTCATGACATCCGATGTCTTTTGGATCGGATTATTGATTTCACTTCTCCCAGCTGGTATGGCCACTGGTCAGTTGTATCTTCTCATATCTTTCGTTATGGGGCCACAGAATGGTTGACTGGTGTTTTGCACCATTATGGCGAGATCTTGAAGAAATCTGGCATCTATGGAGCTGTTGAGGCAGCTTTATATGATTATCCCTGTTACACAGGTGTTCTCCGAGGTTTGGTGGAGAGATTTAGCCCCAGATGGAATACCTTCGGGACGGCTGAGGGTGAAACTTCCATTGACTTATGGGGTTTTCACCAAATTTCAGGCCTGCCGATATCTGGGCTTTTTATGAAGAAATTGTATTGGATGACTTGCACAGCCACCGCAGCAATGGCTCTGGCCAGTATTTCTATCCATATAGCCTCCGTTTCCTGACAAAAGTATGGCGGGACCTAGCCCGTGTCGGGAAAACAGACAAAGCATCCTCATCTTCCTCAACTATAAGAGTCAGTCAGAATGCCTGGCTTCGATATTTTTATAATGGGCCATTTTGCTTCTTCGAGGGCTTTTCAGTTGAGGGTCGCTGTTTAGAAGAATATCAGCAACTAGAAGTGAAGAAGCCTTCCCGGGGACGATTCATTTGTGCCCCGAAGGATATGGGTTGGAACCCTCGGCGGCTACCTGACCGCACTTATTTGGCCGCTTACTTAGTTTACTGGCTGTCCAGCTTTGTGGTTCCCCATGGCGAGGAAGAATATATTCGGCCAGGCCTTATTTATCCTGCTTGCCTTCTGGCAGAGGGCCGTCAACTTGCTTTGGCTCCTGCAGCACTAGCAAATATTTCACGGGCTGGGATCGTTGAGTTCACATCCCAGTCCCCGAGATCGGAAGGTGCAGCTACCCACCCATTACTTGAGTGCTTGGGCCGGCCTCTTGCTGCCTAGTTTGTGTCAGACAATTGATTTGCCTCGCTCTTCAGCTCCATTAATTTTAATGTTCCGGAATCGTCCAGCTGGAGATCCACTGACAGAGCTGATGAGTACTAGATCCAGTTTATCTTTTCTGCCGAACAATGAGCAGGGGCTACTTCAATTGACAATGCATCCCGGGAACCAGGCCTTTCTGCACCCAGACCTCCGACGGGACACAATATTATTCAGCAAATAGCAATAGCCCCAGCCAATCTGTGTATCAGGACTGGCTATGCTGTATTCGGCCCGGAGTATTGGTGTATCGCGTGGGATCGACTCTTATCACTGAGCCTTATTATCCTTCGCGATTTGCCAGAAATTTTGGGTATGATCAATCTATCCCGCCACCTGCGGAATTTCCATTGTCACTCCGACTCCAACGCGGCCATGATGTTCACATGACGGCAACAAGTTGGTGGAATTATTTCCGTCGTCCCAGAACAGGTTCAGCATGTGCCCTTCCTGCGCCAGGAATGACGGGACATATGGATATCTTTTATGCCAGATGGTGGTTTGACCGGAGCGGTATTTTCCGACTCTCCCCTGGCAAAATAAGGGAGAGGGAGAACTCTCGGCTTGTGCAGTACAGCTTGTCCCCGGTCTTCATTGACGAGGCATATCTTAACCGGCACTTTTCCAGCATAGCGGCTTCATATAAGAGGCGCTATGATGCCAGTGTGTCACATAATACCAAGGCCGAAAATGACAGGTATTATTATCAGGGGGAGATACCGCTCCTGGCATCCATAGAGCTGTTCTGGACAAAAGCCCCGGTCGCCAGCGATGATTCTTCATCATATTGCTGGTGGAATCATTTATTATCTGACTGCGGTCACTCTCCTACAGTACCTTTGTTGACAAAGTTACCTCCAGAGAGCATCGGCCATCCCGGATGGACACGATGGGAAAGACATCTTATTAATGTAATTGGCAATATTGGGCCTCTGGAATATATCCCTCGGCTAGAAAATGCCAAGACATTTCAAGATGTTCAGGATATTATGAAGAGTGGGGGAAGCTTGTAGCACCACCTTCCTTCAGCTGGTACCAAAGCCTTTATCAGAGTCAGCACGTAAGCCACCCCTCTTTCCCTTCTTCCCCTTTTTTTTCTTCTTTTTCCCCTTTTTTTTTTTTATATGGTGACCTTGTCTTCCAGCTACTCCCGTTTGAGGATTAACGGGGATAGGGGCAACGGGACTCGCCCCGGCGCTCCTTCTTCCTCTACCAATAGAAGAGCTGAGAAGGCCAAAGAGGTTGCATATGCCTCCTCGAGCGGTATACTCTTTTGAGATTCCCCCGCCTCTCTTTTTTTATCATCAGTTCTCATATTGATTTCTTCCATACTTTTCTGCACTAGATGATGAAACTGATGAGGCGGGCGCCGGCTCACCCCTTCCAGATGAGTGTGGTTCTCCGCCCGAAAGTCCCTCTATTTTTCATAGAGAGGGAAACGGGAGCACTCTGCAGGCTATGGCAGATCCTTTGCCCGGAGAGGGGACTGATGGTGCTCCCTCTCATTTTGCATTTTCTGGGGTGGTAGAAGCCGATGTTGACTGCCCAGATTCACATATGCTGAACTGGGAGCTTCAGAAGGAGAGTATTCTTCTGCCCCCGTTGAGGTCTATATCCCGAGACCTGTGGAGGAGCCTCCTGTAGGGACAACTTCTTTTGGTGAGCCGATTTTCTCAAGCCGTATATAGTTTTTCATGACATATTTCTTTTTATGACGAATCCTCCTCCCTTGCTGTATTTGCTTTTAAAAGGGGCAGAATTCTGTGATCAATTGTTTGGCTGGGGAACGACAGATTCATATTCTGTCTCAGGGGCGAACTTCTCCATCCCGAGTTGGGGAATTTCAATGAGCCCGTTTTGGACTTCCCAGCTCAATCCGCCTTTCAAGTGGGCGATACCACAAGTGGAGGCGGAGGTCTTCACCAGGCAGATCCTGCCTATGTTCCTCCAACCTTCCCATATGATGGGGAACAATTTTATGCAACTTCGCCATATTTTCCCAGCTCCTTTCAAGATCCGCATCCTGGACCATCCAATCTCGCTCAACCTTCAGAATCTGAGGCTGAGGAGGAAGGCGAAATCCCCGCCCCAGGTGAGAAGAGCCGAGCTTTATGCCTTGCATTTTGACTTGGTGTTTTATCAGCTTTGTCTTGCTAACAGCTTTTTCTTTGCTGCTGATTTCTTTCTGGGGCAGACATTGTGCCGAATCTTGACGAGGAGAACTCTCCGCCCTTGGAGGTTGGTGCTCCCCCCGAGCATGGTATAAGATGGCCTGAAGGGACGCAACCAGCCCCGCATTTTGCTGATGATGGCTGCTGGGAATTCCTTGTTGGCCGAATAACGGCATTGGCAGACTCCACAGACCCGGCGCCCATTGAAGTTATTCGAGAGGCGCTGGAGCAACATACGGGATCCGCCTTTAGCATGGGAGTCCAGCAGGAGCGTTGGATGAATTTCATCACCGATGTTTGGAACAGGGTGTACACCCGTCAGGTTGAGACGACCTGGGCCCAGCGATTTGAAGCTCTGGAGAGCGATGCTGAAGCCGATGATCCCCAGGCTGCTGAAGTGCGCAAGCGTCAGAAGACGCGAGAGCTGCGGATGGCTCGGCTGGAACGCGAGCTTGGCGAGGCAATATCTTGTCAGGCCCGAGATGCCAGAGATGAAGCTGAGGGTCCCGAAGAGGAAGGCCTCCGTACTAGAGATAGGAACGGCTCTCGCCGGCCCGGATCTTCCAAAGCTAGGAAGGCAGAGCGGCTGCAGAAGAAGGCACCCTCTTGGCTTTGTTTCTCAACATAGCCTTTGTGTATTAGGCTCGTTGTCCTGATTGTTTGTGTTTTTTTTTTTTTGTAAATAGTGTGTGACTATCTGTCACCCCTTATGAATATGTAACAGAGTGACTCATGACTTTATGAATATAAATATGAAGGACAAGGAAATTCCTTCTTTCATTTTCTGTCTCTTCTTCTTTTTTTTTTTCTTTTTTTTTTTTCACATTACCAGTCTTAGCGCCCTTTCGGGTTTTCACCAAGACTGGCCCCCTTTAGCTTTTTCCAACGCGCCCTTTCGGGTTTTCGCGTTGAGGGGTTATCCATTTTTGCCTGAAGCGCCCTTTCGGGTTTTCACCTCAGCTGGATTTTTTGATCTTTTTACCCTCAAGCATACAGTGGGCCGTATACTTAAGTCCATCGGGGTATCTCTATTTTTAACCCCTTTTTTGTTTCTTTCTTTTTTTTTTCTATGCCAAGGCCGTCGAGGACTCAACTGACTTGGATGGCTGAATGGCCAAAGGTTTGGTTGGAGTGAGTGATGGTTTCAAATGTGGTTTGAATTTGAATATGGCCAATGATTGGAAATTCGGATTTGGAATTTGGTTTTGGAATTTGGATTTGGGTGTGGATTTGGGTTTGAATATGGGTATGTTGGGTGACTTGGGTCACCTTTGTGGTATTTTGGATTTGGGTTTGGATATGGATATGTTGGGTGACTTGGGTCACCTTTGTGGTATTTTGGATTTGGGTTTGGATATGGATATGTTGGGTGACTTGGGTCACCTTTGTGGTATTTTGGTTTGGGTTTGGATATGAGTATGAGATTTGGGTATGATTTAGCCCTGGACTTGGTTTTAAATGGGCTCTGGAATGGTGTATTGTTTGACTTTGGGATTTGAATTTCACCCCTCTTGATGGCTTGGTGCCAGGCTAAAGGGGTTTGCAACTGGATTTGAATGGCTGGAGAGGAAAAAGCATTCCTGCCTTTGTTTCACAGCACAACATTTGTATATTGGGCTTGTTGCCTTGATCTCTTTTCTATGTGGTATCTGTCACCTTCTACAATTTGTAATGTGGCGACTTGTATGAATGGAGGACTGAAGAATCCTTCTTTTCATCATTTCGTCATTTTTTTTTTGTCACATTACCAGCCTTAGCGCCCTTTCGGGTTTTCACCAAGACTGGCCCCCTTTAGCTTTTTCCAACGCGCCCTTTCGGGTTTTCACGTTGAGGGGTTATCCATTTTTGCCTGAAGCGCCCTCTCGGGTTTTCGCCTCAGCTGGATTTTTGATCTTTTTACCTTTAAGCACACAATGAATCGTATACTTAAGTCCATCGGGGTATCTCTATTTTTAACCCCCTTTTCTCCTCTTTTTTTTTGAAGATTTGACTGGCTCAGATAATCAAACGGGTGATGGCCTGGTTCTAAAACCGGTAGTGAACTGGGATGGAGTGGGTGGTGAGGTGGTGTGGAATGGGTGGTGAACTGGGATGGGATGGTTGATGGCTTCTGAGCGTGAAGATTTTTTTTCTTTACTTTGGGTATTGTTATGGGCTTTGGTATGGAGTTTGGGTTTGGATTGGGGTTTAGGTTATTTCAGTTTTGGTTTTGGGTTGACATAGCCTACCTTTTTGTTTGGCTATGTTTGGGTATTTGGATTTGACATAGCCTACCTTTTTGGTTTGCGGCTATGGTTTGGTATGGTTTTGACATAGCCTACCTTTTGGTTTGCTGGCTATGGTTTGGGTATTTGGATTGGAATAGCCTACCTTTTGGTTTGCTGGCTATGGTTTTGGGTATTTGGATTTGGCATAGCCTACCTTTTTGGTTTGCTGGCTATGGTTTTGGTATGTTTTGACATAGCCTACCTTTTTGGTTTGCTGGCTATGGTTTGGGTATTTGGATTTGGCATAGCCTACCTTTTTGGTTTGCTGGCTATGGTTTTGGTATTTGGATTTGGCATAGCCTACCTTTTTGGTTTGCTGGCTATGGTTTTGGTATTGTTTTGACATAGCCTACCTTTTGGTTTGCTGGCTATGGTTTGGGTATTTGGATTTGACATAGCCTACCTTTTTGTTTGCTGGCTATGGTTTTGGTATTTGGATTTGGCATAGCCTACCTTTTTGGTTTGCTGGCTATGGTTTTGGTATGGATTGACATAGCCTACCTTTTTGGTTTGCTGGCTATGTTTTTTGGTTTGGGTTTGACATAGCCTACCTTTTTGGTTTGGGCTATGGTTTTGGTATTGGATTTGACATAGCCTACCTTTTTGGTTTGCTGGCTATGGTTTGGTATGGTTTGACATAGCCTACCTTTTGGTTGCTGGCTATGGTTTTGGTATTTGGATTTGACATAGCCTACCTTTTTGGTTTGTGGCTATGGTTTTGGTATTTGGATTTGACATAGCCTACCTTTTTGGTTTGCTGGCTATGGTTTTGGTATGGTTTTGACATTGTTTAGCATTGTAGCTTGAACCTCATTTGGCGGGATAAGCAAAATAAGCCTCCATTTTCATTGAATTTTCCCTTTTTCCTTTTTTTGTTTATACATGGAATGCCCTTGGCTTCATGCTGGTAGGGACTGAAAGGTTTGGGATATATGACGGGCAGGTGGGAATTTGATTCCTTTGCCCCCATCTATGGCAAAACTTCATCATCATTTTTTTTATTTTCTTTCGGCTTCGAGCCCTTTTTGGGTGATCGGTTTTTGTTTTGGTGGTTGGCCAGGAAATTCATGTTCTGGCGCATGATACAATTTCAGGTGTTTCCCATTGAGCGGGGGAAAGGGCACATTACCTTTATGGTCAACTAGCCGGTATGCGCCTCCTTCATATGCCAGAGTGACGATATATGGACCGAGCCAGGTGGGTTGAAGTTTGCCACATGACTTTCCGGCCATTGCTTCTCTGCATTTGACCATGACAAGATCCCCTTGCTTAAAAGCTCTGGGTCTTGCTAATTTGTCGAATGCTCGAACCATTCTAGCCTGATATATTTGGAGAGACTTGTATGCTTCAAGGCGCCTTCCTTCTAGATTGGAGAGCTCCTCAAGTCTCCTTTCTATTTGGTCTTGATCTTGATTTTGTAGTTCACCTTGGATTGCCACCCGATAGGATGCCATTTCAATTTCTATAGGGATCATGGCCTCAGCTCCGTATACCAAGGAGAAGGGCGAACATCCGGTAGGGGTTTTATACACAGTTCGATAAGCCCACAAGGCTTCATGAACCTTTTCTCCCCATTCCCGCTTTCTGTTGCCGACTATCTTGGCGAGCAATTTACAGAGGGTTTTATTGAAGGCTTCTGCCAACCCATTTGCCTGTGGATTATATACTGACGATGTCCTCCAATCAATATGGAATTTCGCCGCCAAGGCATATATTGTTTTATTTCTGAATTGTGACCCATTATCAGATATGATCCTGTGAGGAGTCCCAAATCTGTATATTATGTTCTGCTTGACAAATTTGGCGACTGATTCTCCGGTTACCTCCCTTAATGGGATAGCTTCAGCCCACCGAGAGAAATAATCTGTGGCAGCCAATATGAACTTGTGGCCTTGAGATGAAGGTGGGAATGGCCCCACAATATCCATACCCCATTCGGCGAACGGCCATGTTGGCGCAGTGGGGTGTAATACATTTGGTGATTTCCTTGGTATAGGGCCAAATGCTTGGCACTGATGACATGTACGGGCATATTGGATGCAATCCGCGTACATGGTAGGCCAGTAGAAGCCTTTTAACTTGATATTGATTTTCATCTTTTCTCCTGCTTGGTGTGCACCACACAGCCCGGAGTGAACTTCTTTCATGATGATTTTGGCTTCTTTGAGGGATAAGCATCTGAGGAGGACTGGCCCTTTCTTTTCATGGACCAGCTTATATAGTTGATCTGCTATTATTTGATATGATGTAGCCCTGCGTAAGAGCTGAATTCTTTGTGCTCGATCAGAAGGCAGCCAACCTCCCTTGATTTAATAATCGGCTCGCGCCAATCTTCAGATTCATTTGTTGTATCTTGCTCTATAGTATGTGCTTCTTCAATCGTAACATTAGACTCAGCGTCGAGAATACTCGGCATGAGCCTTCTGTGACGGACACTTATGTCCAATTCCCCTTCAGGAGGCAATTTTATAGCAGAGGCCAATTTGGCTAAAGCATCAGCCTGAGAATTTTCACTTCTCGGCACATGAGATATGTCGAAGAAGTTGAATTTTTCTTTGAGCTTCATGACAGTGGTATAGTATGGAAGCAATTGTGGTTTACGGACTTCATACTGGCCCAATATTTGTCGGATGACCAGCTGTGAGTCACCATAAACTTGTATGCCTTTGATTCCCATTTCGAGAGCCAGCCGGAGCCCAATAATCAGAGCTTCATATTCGGCTTCATTATTTGTGAGTGGCTTCATAAGAGCACAGGAATTGTATAAGATTCCTCCATATGGAGTGACTAGGACGATCCCTGCTCCAGTAGAGACGGTGGTAGAACCATCAGTATAATGGAGAGTTCGGGAAGCTCCATCAAAATATAATTCCCAAGAGGGTAGCTCAATTGTGGCAACCTCTTCGAGAACTAAATTTTCACTTGCAGGAGAAAGAGTTTCTTCTTCTGGAAGTTTATAGATAAAGGGGAATCTTCTGGCACTGGATGTGCGGCTAAGAATTCGGCCAAGCCTTGCCCTTTGATTGCCCTTTGTGGGATGTATGTGATATCAAATTCCATAAGGAGCAGAGCCCATTTCGCGAGTCTTCCTGACAATATGGGTTGCCTCAGCAGATATTTGATTGGATCATACTTGGAGATGAGTTTAATTTCATGAGCCAGCAGATAATGCCTCAATTTCTTTACAGCAAATACCAGTGCTAGGCATACTTTTTCCATTGGAGCATACCGGAGTTCCGGACCAATTAGCTTTCTGCTAAGATAATATAAAGCTTGCTCTTTATCATCTTCATTTGTTTGTGCCAATAGAGCTCCCAGAGAAGCATCCATAGCTGCAATATAGAGTATAAGAGGCTTTCCAATAACTGGCGCCCCTAGGACTGGAGGAGTGAGAAGATACTCTTTGATTTGTTCAAGAGCATCCTGACATTCTTGGTCCCAGATGAAGGGAGCATTCTTTTTCATTAGTTTGCCGAACGGCATGCATCTTCCTGAGAGATTGGATATGAATCGCCTGATATAGGCTAATCTCCCTTGGAGTGACCTTAGCTCTGTCAAATTTTGAGGAGAAGGCAGTTGCTGGATCGCCTTGATTTTGTCAGGGTCTATTTCTATTCCCCGATATTTGACGATGAAGCCCAGGAACTTGCCACTTGAAACCCCAAATGCACATTTCATAGGGTTCATCTTCAATTTGAATTGACGAAGCCTTTCAAAAACACGGCGAAGATCATATAGATGATCCTCCCGTTTTTTGGTTTTGACGACTAAGTCATCCACATAGCATTCAACCACATCATGGATCATTTCATTGAATATCTTAGTCATGGCTCTTTGATATGTAGCCCCTGCATTTTTCAAACCAAAGGCATCCGCTTGTAGTTGAAGATACCTTTGGGTGATCTGAATGCAGTATGATCTTTATCTTTGATTGCCATCCGGACTTGATTGTAGCCGGAAGACCCGTCCATGAAAGACAAGGCTTCATAGCCGGTGGTCATATCCACCATTGTTTCAGTGATTGGAACTGGGAAATCATCCTTGGGACATGCTTTATTCAAGTCCCTGTAGTCGATGCATATCCGGATTTGACCATTCTTTTTCTTCACAGGAACAATATTGGCGAGCCATATTGGATATGCACGGCTCGATGAAGTCTACTTCAGAAAGCTTGTCGACTTCAGTATTTACTTTCAATTCTAGTTCATGCCGCATACGCCTTTGAGCTTGTTTGACAGGCTTGGCCGTGTGCAGTATGGATAATTCATGCTCAGCAACTGATGGCTCCAGTCCTGGCATTTCTTTATAATTCCAAGCGAAACAGTCTTGGAATTCCAGCAGAAGAATTTGATAAGATTGCCTCTCTTGTTCATCAAGAAGGGCGCTGATAAAGATTGGTCGGGGATCTTGTTGACTCCCGAGATTGAGTTCAATTAATTCATCAATAGTGGCCTGTCCACCATCTTCAAGTTCTTGGGGAGCTGGTTGAAGATCTATGAAATCTTGCGCGTCATCAGAATTGGTGACGTGAACTTCATGGAGATTTATATCTTGAGAGTTTGTGGATGAAGATTGCTTGCAGAATTCTTCTGGTAGCTCTTCATTTGGTAATTCATTTGATAGAGTTGAAGTAGTATTTTGAGAGTTGGAGTTGGAGGACTCCTGATTATTCTCCGTGCTGCAGACCTCTGGTGATGATCCGACAACATTGACTGTATAGGAGGATTTGGTATCATAACCTAATCCTCTGGTATCTCTCCCAGAGAATGGAGGTTGCCCCCGGACTTGAGAAGGTTCCCATAGTTGCTTGAAGAAATTTCTCCGGGAAACATCTTGTACCTGAGGAATTTTCTGCTTTCTGCACATCTCCTTAATCTTTTCTGGCATATCGGCCATTTCTTGTATTGATTCCAGTTGGTTATTGGACCTATCTTCCCAACCAAAATCATCCTCTGTATAAGTTGGAAGGATTGATTCCCCTTTGTAGAAGAGGATTGGCTTTGCTGCCTTTCTTGCATTCTTTCTTCTTTCTTTTCTTTGATGAGTGACGACGAAAGTTTTTAATCGCCGGACACTTTGTTCTTGCTTTAGAGAGCAGATCTGCATGCAGTTGGATGGCAGAGGAATGCTCCCATTGATAACTTGACTTGCATGATCAGCTTCATAACTGATGTTCCGCCGTTCTGGGCGGGTTGCTTTACTTTGAGAGTATTTGCAGGTAATTTGGCAAGGCTTTTGTTTATCACAAAAAGCTCGCCAGTTTCATTGTCTTCATTTGAGGAGTGAATTTGCTTACCCTTCCCTTTAGGAGGGAGGAGGGTTGAAGATTTGGTCCTCCAAGATATAAAGGGGCATCAGTCAGGTTGCATTCATCTTCCCGAAACGGGGCTTGATCAGCAAAGACTGTATGCTGCTTCCCTTCTTTTGCATATTTAATGCATTGATGGAGAGTTGATGGAATGACCCAGTTTTCATGCAGCCAAGGTCTTCCAAGCAAGACTCTATATGATGTATTGGCATCAATAATGAAGAAGGTCACCCTGGTGACAAAGTCCCCCAGAGTCAAGTTGACGGTGACCTTTCCGATGGCTTTTTCCGAATTCTGATTGAATCCTGTGATCTTCACATCCTTCACCCTTTGCATATAGGGCATAAGATATAGAGATTGAAAGGTCTTGAAGGGCATTAGATTGATGGATGCCCCTGGATCAACCAGGATCCGATTCAATTGCATGTTGTTGATCTTTCCCTTCATATATAAGGGGCGATTGTGATATGAGGAAGATAATAGCAAATCTTCGTCAGTGAAGGTGACATTTGCTGCCAGTGCTTCATATGCTTGTGCTTGAAAATTTGCCATATGGGCTTCATAAGTTTCTGGCTCTTGGAGTATTTTGACGAGAGTTTCTCTCAAGTCTTTGCTCCAGGCAATCGCTTCCCAGACAGTAATGTTGACGGGAAGTGACTGTAATTGCTGAAGAATTTTGTCGTCAGCTTCGGAGCGTATCTGGTCCAAGTGGGAGGATTCCCTTGATGAGGACCCAGAAGGCTCTTTTGATTTGACGGGCTTCTTTTGAGAGATAGGAGCCAATAGCTTCTCATTAGGAAGAGGAGGAACATTGTCCGGCTCATTTGATGAAGCATATGGACTTAAGTTTTTATCTCCAGATTGAGGAACCTTGTCAGACAGTCCCCCTTCTTCATCTGAAGGATCAAATATATAAGAGTCCGCCCGGATTTGAGGTTCGGGCAGAGGCTTTGCTTCTTCGCCATGAAAGAGTATAATCTTATCTGGCTGCTTGGTAGTGGAAGATGCCGCCTTTTGATGCCTACCACGACTCTTCTTAGTATGACGATTTGAATTGCCTGGAGGTCGACGCTGGTATACAAGCGTCGTTGGTTTATCTCCCGCTTGCGCAGTAGTATTGCTTGTGGGAGTTTGTAGTTCCTTTGGAGGAGGAATGAACACCATATAGCAATGGAAAGAGCTGAACATAGAGTCCAACTGTTCCATGGTGATTTCTTCATCTCCATTGAAGAGACTCAGATTCGGCGAAGGAGGGAGGTCACCTTCTTGGAGTGCTTCATGTTGAACTTGCAATAACCAGTTCCGGAGCCGCCTCTTTCGCTCGATTTCTTCCCAAGGGATATATTGGTCGAGCGTTGGTTTATTAGAGGGCTCGGAGACTTCATATTCTTCCAGCTCATTAATCAGCAGCTGGAGTCTTTGGACAGCCGTCAGCTGCTGAGGAGCTTCTGCTGCCATAGCATCCTCCATTTGTTTTTTCATTTTCTTTTTTCATTTCTTTTTCTATTTTTCTCTCTATTCTTCATTTGTAGAGCTTCTAGTGAATTCATCACTTCTTGCTCTGAGAATGGCTCAGGAATATTTTTTCTGCTAGGGCGACCCTTGGCGATAGATTTGCCGGGTCTCCTAGAATTTCTTGACTTTCGAGGGCCAACAGTGACCCATTCAGCTTCCGAGGGTTGCGCCTGAAAGGTTGAGTTGATTGCTCCTTCAACAATTTCAGGAGGGAGTTGGTAGTAATCGTCTACAAACTCCTCAGCTTGCTGCGAGATTGGTTTCGCGGCAGCATTTTCTGATATTCCGTTTCTATATTGAAACAGGCCAACTCTGAATTGCTCAACATCAGCCTTGCTTCTATGCCGTCCATAGCCCAACTGGCGATGATAATATTCACATAGATCTTGATATTGTGCTTGGAACTGTGGACTTGGATCATATATTTGTGGTGAGGGGGTCAGGAAATTTCCCTCCTGATCAATTATTCCCTCCGGATCTTTGTTTCGATCCAATCATGGAGATCTGGGCAATCTTTGGTAGAGTGCATGACTCTGGCATGATATTCACAGTAGAGATGTGACTCCCTTTCCCTTTCGGAAGTATAAGGCTCAGGATCAAATACTTTTATCAACCCTCTGATCTTAAGCTGATTGAATATGGCTTGAGTATCTTTTAGATCAAATGAGCGTCGATGTAGAGGATGCCAATCATCATACCATCGGCTGGATAGATATGGATGCGGCATAGGCGGTTGTCCCTCCGGTTCAAGAACCCCAGAGGATGATGCATTGATGACATTGACCGAATAAGGTCCAGGATTGTATGGCTCATTTGATGGTGGTGAATATGAGGTTGTGGGGGATTGACCAGAAAATTACCCATATTGATGAGTCCTTGCTGGATCAGCTCTTCCACTTCATGCTTGAAATTTGGACAGTCTTCAATGACGTGTCCCAGCAGTTGATGATATGGGCAATAGTTGGGTCTCAATTCTTCTGGGACCAGATAATCCATATATCCTGATCGCAGACATAGCCGGAAGAGAGGCAATGTATGCTGGCGACGGAAGGAATATGACCTTGCCGGCTCGACAGGATTTTGAGGATTTTCAAGGAACCACCCGATTGGGTCTTGAATGGCGGCATAGGGGGCAGCTCCGGATATGCAGGTGGATAAAATAAGCAGGTTGGAAGGCGTGGGATTCCTGAATAGGCACATCCTGACGCCTCTCCATGCTTTGCATGATTTGGCGCAGCTCCTGTTGGCTTTGTTGCAATTGCTCGAGCTGCCTTTGTACTCTTTGTATTGTTTTCCTTGTACCGTGATGCCTAGATCTCGGCGGAGAATGAGCTCCAGAAGTATCTTGAGGTGGGTTACATGAAGATCCAACCTCAGGATTCCTTGAGCTTGTGGCGGGTTCCGCCGTATGTATAACATTGACAGATTGTTCTGGCCAATCCGAAGTATGAGGCTGTGGAGGATCAACCAGACCATTTTGCATAGATATATGGCCTTCTTGGATTACCTTTTGAGCTTCGTTCTTGAAGACAAAGCAATCTTCAATTGGATGCCCCACCATACGGTGATACGGGCAGTAATTGGGTTGATTGATCTTGCCGATATCTGCCGGCTTCTTTGGTGTTGGCAGTGATATTAATTGATTATCAAGGCAGAGATCGAAAGTTTTCTGGTATGCTCTTTTCTGAAAGAATAAGGAGCCTTCATACGCTCGGCCAATGTAGGCGGAGGTATCTTTGGTTCCGGTTTCTTTCTTGAGGTAGTGGGGATTACTGCCCCCTTCGTTTCATCACTAGGCAAGAAGTCGATAGTATTGACTTCTTTTGCAGGCAATTGCGCTCCTTAGGGAGTTTACCCTTTTGAGCTGTATGAGTTGATTGCTCGGCTAAGAAGCCTTCGATTTCTGCCACAGCAATATTCAACTGGTCAAAGCTTCTGATATTTGCAGCCAGAGTCTCTCTTTAATTGTTATGATGAGGCCTCTGCGGCAAATAATTACTGCATCTTGCTGGATGGGAGGATTGTCGCATTGCATGCTAAACTCCCTCCACCTTTGGATGAAGTCTATTGCTGACTCCCCTTTGTTTTGTTTGAGGGAGCATAACTCAGCAAGAGAGACCTTCCTTTCTGCTGTTTGGAAGCGATCATAGAATTTCGATTGCATATCAGCCCAGTCGAGAACTGAGCCAACTTTGAGCTTTGCATACCATTGAAATGCAACTCCTGTTAAAGAAGTTGCAAAATATCTGAGGAGATATGATTCCTCAGATGCAAGATCGCCCATGGCAATTATATAATGTGCCACATGCTCCCGAGGTGTCCCATGCCCGTCATATTTAGGCAACTTTGGGACTTTGGGACATGATTCTGGCAGCTTCTTGAGTTGATGATGTATAGGGAACGGGACAGAATATAAACCCGTAGCCTGAATACCCTCGCCCTGCTGGGCGAACATATCTTCAACCATCTTCTTTATTTCATGCCTTTGAATTTGCAAGGCTTCTGTTTGAGGAGGCATGATATTAGATGGGTCATTGATATCCGGACCCGTAGCTTGAGGGAGAAGACCAGTTGAAGAAATTGCTGGATTATGTAATGAGATAAATCCCTCCGGATGCTGGTTTTGTGGTTGATGTTGAGCAGCAACCGGTCTATGGATGGTCGATGGCTTGAAGTTGCCAATCGTCTCATCTCATTGACAAGTGAGGTCATTTCAGACCGCCACTGTTGCATGACTTCATATTTGTCGTCATCCGCCATTGCATGGAAATTTTCTTTTGTCGGCAAGTTGATGACGGGATGACTACCAGAGGTAGAGGGTCCACCTTCTTCAAGTTGAATATTTGTTTCTTCAAGGAAGGGAATTGAGTACCCTCATGTTGAATATCAGTTGGAAGAGAAGTTTGATTAGAGGGGCCAATTTGCCCGCCAGGTTGGTGAGTTCTTCTGACGAACTGCCTGATATTAGGATGGACATCTTCTGTGGGAATATTGGGGTGGCTTCCGCGATTTGCTCCGCGAGTTCGCCAACTTCCCTTCCAGTAGTATAACATGAGAAGATTATAAGCTTGGGTGTTCCCCGAGCTGCCCAAGTAACACGTCGCCTTTTTGCCGGACGAGTACTGGTGCTAGGAATTGCCTTTGGCTTACAGGATTCTGGGATCCACGATATACGGTCGAAGACCGATACGCGAGCCCTGGATTGTTGAGTTGGAATTTCTTCGACCACCCGGGTATTCTCCGGGCCTTGAGGATTGTAGTTTGGCTTTCTGTATATGCCTTTTCTTTTCCATCCTCTGGGATGTTCAGATTCAGCATATTGAAGAGAGGCATCTTCGGTGTTGCTTTTTCTTTGAATCACCTTTGATGCATCTGCCTGATTTTTCTTGAACTTCTGGACTCTCTTTTTGGGAACCCAGATTTGTTTCAACTTGGTAAAATGCCGCGTCTTTTGCTTGACATCGGCTTTCACCATGGAATCTTCATGTTTTCCTCGGAACCACCGTAGAGCTGAGAAGCGGTTCGAGGTTGGGATATTTGGAATATACCTATCACGAGGAGTGGTAGGTGGAGTACCATCAAGGCGCACTCGCACATTTCCGACCATAACGGACTTGCCGGATCTGGAGATGGCGGCGGACGGCCTCCTGTTCTTGTGGCGTTCATTTTGCCCCCGCTGTGAGGAGACAGGAGCTACAATGGTAGAGGAGATCATATGGACCGAATAGGTCCGAGCTTGAGTTGAATGGGGTTTGCCCCCTTTGACAGCAACATTCTTTACAGGCATTTGGGTGCCTGTTTTGACAGGAGCGGAACGAGCCTTGACACGTCCATTGTTGTTGTGACTTTTCTTTGTTGATTTGTGGGAGGAAGATATTTGAGCAGCTTCCTCCTGTTGATGGGCCGAAACCACTCCCAGAAAGAAAGGGGATCCGACGACTGCAGGGAAATCTCCGAATATGATCGGAGTCGCCAGGTAACCGAACCTGGCATGGTTGTTGACGACTAGCGGTCCATAAGTGACGGCCATCTTCAACAGTTTGGGATTTGTTTCTTTTTAAGTACCTTCAAAAGGAAACAACAATATCAGGATTTTCATAAACAGCATATAAGTCTCATCCTTTTTACTATGAATGGTGAGAAGAGGTCCCACCGGCGTGCCAGCTGTTGACACGGGGGAAGAGATTTTTCCTCTTTCTTGTTTTTTTTTTAAAAAATATCGGGGAGGATATGCGTTCGTTCATTTTATTTGGCGTATGTATTTATTGTTTTATATTTTGATATTTGCGGGGGCGTGCCAGCCTGTCTAACAGACAGAAAAAAAGGGTCCGCGCGATGCGGAAGAAGAATTTTGGTGTCCGGGGAAAGGACAGGTTTGGTGTCCGTGGAACGGACGGGTATGGTGTCCGTGGAACGGACGGGTATGGTGTCCAAAAAAGGACGGGTGTGTCCGCGAACGGACGGGTGCGCCGTTTTTTATCTGAACTTCTTGAGTCCCATGTCTATTCTCATCAGGTGATTAGGGTAGCATGTGCTGGACCTCTGTCTCCATCGATCGGAATCGATGTTACATTTACATCGAGTTAGGACACTTGGTATTATTTGATACCGGTCTAAACCCGAATACCATTTCATAGTAAAAGGACGAGAAAAATATACATGCTTTTTCTTAGAAAATCCTGATTGTGACATGTTTTTCCTTTCTTTTGATTGTTTTGAAATACTTTTGTTTTGGATATTTTATTTTTGAAATGACTGCCTTTTTGGGAGTCCAAAGTTTGATTTCTTTTGAAAAGGGGAGCGGGTATATACCCGTGGACCGATTTGAGGTCTTTTTCTCCTTTTTACAAAAGGTTGGTTATGGGTTTCATTTGGGAAAACATGGAGATTATTATTGTGAACGGGTATATGCCCGAAGATTTTGATTCTGAACTTGGGGGTGTTATAACCCAGAGTAACACTTCCATATTAGAAGGATGATTGTGCAAATTTTTATATGAGGTTCTTTTGCAATGTCATTTCTGAGCAGAGTCCGAGTTTGAGGTAGAGTTTCTTTTCTCCTCATTTCGTACTTGTGCGGGTCCAATTTCCGGAGATCATATGGATGTATCTCCACGGAAGTTCTTGTCCCATTCGTGATTTTTGTCCGAAGTCCATTTCCACGGGTATATTCCTCGTGGAGGTGCATATGTGCTCCCATTAGGGTATCTGAGCACGGTTCTTGTCCCACTTCCTTTTTTCTTTGGATGTGTGTATATTATCACAATTCCTTTTTTTTTTTTTTGAATATGTGAATGTGTCTTGGTGAATCCCCACTTAGGCAGGTGTCCTTGTAGCAATATTTTCATATTGGCATATGCTTATATCCATATATTCTCGGGAGAAACTTTACCCGGGGGACTTTGCCTTAAAGAGATATATGTGTATAA
The DNA here is from genome assembly GCA_014218235.1 of Colocasia esculenta. NCBI lineage: Eukaryota > Viridiplantae > Streptophyta > Magnoliopsida > Alismatales > Araceae > Colocasia > Colocasia esculenta. The sequence continues at coordinate 60,585,327 of CM024763.1, read as the reverse complement.
ACACAAATTTGCACTTTGTAAATATATTCTCAAATGGTATCTCCACTTGAGCAGAGTATCCGATAAGAAGGAGCCCCCCGTATGAACGGAGTCCCCCTTTTTTTTTGAGAAACATATACAAACGGGGCATATTTGTGATTATATAGATATATTCTCGGGCGGAGTCTCTATTTGGGCAGAGATTCCACTAAGAAATATATTTATATAAACATGAAGTTTGTGATTATACGGATATGAATTTAGAGGGAACTTTGTCCGGGCAAGATTCCTCCTAAGAGACATATGCGTATAGGCACAAATTTGTGATTTTATGGATATGTTCTTAGGGGAGTCTCCATTTGGGCAGAGTTTCCTCTAAGAAACATATACATAAGAACATAAATTTGTGAATATACGAATATGTTCTCGGACAGAACCTCCGCTTGGGCAGAGTTTCCTCTAAGAAACATATACATATAACACGAGTTTGTATTTACATGGATACGTCCCCTGAGAGAGATTTTTGCCCGGGTGAGATTCTCCTTAAGGAACATATTTGTATAATTACAAATTTGTGATCTTTATATATGTGTTCATGGACGGAACCTCCGCTTGGGCAGAGTTTCGTCTTAAGAAACATATATATAAGAACACAAATTTGCGAATATACGAATATGTCCTTGGGCAGAACCTCCGCTTGGGCAGAGTCTCCTCAAGAAAACATATACATATAAGCACAAAATCCACCATCCCAGAGACTCGCTCGATGGGCGGGGAGAACATGGGTATTTAAATACCATGTGTCCATAGAGACTCGCTCGATATGGACGGCATTTAAACCCCGGGAATATCACCCCACAGAGACTCGCTCGATGTGGGGGATGGAGATTAAGAAGGAATGCTGATGACGATTACGCCGACCGCTCTCCTTTCCGCGCCTGGCCTATCGGGCTAAAGAAGGGGATTTGTACCTTCACACACCGGACGGGAGGGATTTGAGAATGAGAGAGGGAATGAGCAAATGCTCTTTTTTCTATTTTCTGGGATTTTTCCAACAGGGCTTCGCCGGAGCAAATGGAAGACCCCCTTTCCTTTGGAATAGGGGGGGTATTTATAGGGGTTTCGGCCCCTTACATGCGTGGGAGAGGGGAGAGAGAGTGCCCCAACCGATGGTGACCTCATGATGAGGTCACCATCGGTTAGGGGAGAGTCCCCCTTAACCGATGGTGCTCCCCTAACCGATGGTGACCTCATCATGAGGTCACCATCGGTTAGGGGGTCCTAACCGATGGAAAGAGAGGGGAGAGAGGGGGGGATTTTGTCTATAAATACCCCCCCTACACCCTCATTTCCAGGACTTGTTGGAGCCCGGAGGTGCTGCTGAAGTCCTGCTTGTTTTTTGGAGTTTCGCCCGACTTCTCGGAGTTTTGCCCGATCGGAGGGTGCCTTTGCAAGCCTCGGAGTTCTTCCTCGAGCTTGTTCTTTGTGCTTGTTCTTTGTATTCGGTCTATAGACCTTGTGCTGCCGGAGGTGCTGCTGGAGTCCGGCTCCGTTTCCTTGGCGCTTCGCCCCAACTTCTCGGAGTTCTGCCCGATCAGAGGGTGCCTTTGCAAGCCTCGGAGTTCTTCCTCGAGCTTGTTCTTTGTACTTGTCCTTCGTACTCGGTCTATAGACCTTGTGCTGCCGGATTTTTTCCGTGCTTCGTACTTTGAACGGAGACATGTTCTCCTTGTACTTTCATTTTAACCGGGACTCCGGGCACCATTTTAAGGGCCGGAACTGCTGAATTTTGGGGAAGGATCCCGCTAATAAGTTTGTAACTTAAATAACCTTGGGGTCATTTTAAATCACAACTTTTTGGCCTCTGAGCAGGCTGCTGATAATGTATTGTAACCAGGCCTGCTGATAACCAACATTTAATTTTCGTGGCCCAACGGCCCCTTTCATCATGTCCACGACTTGAACCGTCATCCGCCAAAATAGGCTTCAACTAGGCTAGTCGCCGGACCATCATCTGATGGATTTTGTAATTTCCGCTGAAATAAACGTGTCACACTTTTGCCGTTCAACAGGGGCTTGTCCCTTCTTTTATCCCAGCTTTCCTTTGGGCTTTGCTATGCCACAGCGGTTGCCTTCAGCTGCTGATCTAGGGGCTTTAGTCAGGACCTCAATCATTACACTTGGTCCCGAATGATTTTCTCCCACCGTTTGGAATTTGAAAGGACGTCATAGGGTAATGAACCAATCCAATGGCTTATTGCTTATGCCTTGTGACCCCAGATATGCTACTAGAGGGTATGACAATTGTTGTCTTCTTGACAGGATCATCGATCATACCACCTCCAGTTGGTATGGGAAGTGGTCAGTGTTGCCCTCCCATGTTTTTCATTATGGGGCCACAGAGTGGCTGATGGGTGTTTTACATCATTATGGGGAGCTCCTTAAAATATCCAGCATTTATGGAGCTGTTGAGGCGACATTATTTGACTATCCCTGTTACACAGGGATCCTTCAAGCTCTGGTAGAACGCTTCAATATTCGTTGGAATACCTTTGGGACAGCCGAAGGGGAAACCTCACTGGATTTATGGAGCTTCCATCGCATTTCTGGGCTACCCATATCTGGACTCTTCTATGAAGAAGTGGTTTTGAATGATTTGCATAGCCACCGTACTGATGGCTCTGGGCAGTACATTCTCCCTTACAGTCTTCGTTTTCTGATGAAGGTGTGGAGGGACCTTGCTCGTGTCGAGAGGGTAGAGAAGCAGAAGCCCTCATCCAGGAGAGTGCCAAAGGTATGCCTTCCAATGGTAATGCTCGATTGAAGCCCAATTAAATAGTTGGTTGGGAAGACATGCAAAGAAAATTCTTCGAACGCTTTCGAGCAACAGAAAGAAGAGTCACCCTAGCGGAACTCATATCCTTAAAGCAAAATAAAAATGAATCTGCTCTGGACTTCATCAAAAGATGGTGTGACATGGGCATGAAATGTGAGCAACCACCAGCACATGAAGATGTGGTGAAAATATGCCAAAGAAGTCTGAAGCCAGAAATCAAGGAAAAGCTCCTAGGGCCAATATTCGGACATTTGAACATCTCAACAACACAATGGCAGAGATAGAAATCTTCTTTGCCGAAAATCCCACCGCTTCATATGGAAAGGGTAAATCTCCTAAAGATGAAAACACCAGGTCACAAGAAGTAAATGCTGTGGACTTTTCGGCAGCCCTGGAGAAAGCTAGGGGCAAGGGAGATACCCCCGCCTCTTCAAGTTCAAAAAAAGAAGAAAGGAGATCAGCCTCCTGTTGACATTAAATTTTTTTTTTTTTTTGATGACACAAGCATGTGTCACCATCGGTTAGAATGCTAACCGATGGTGACATCATGCATATGTCACCATCGGATGGCCTTTGCCAACCGATGGTGACATCATAGGATGTCACCATCGGTTAAGGGGATGTCACCATCGGTTAAGGAGGTCTCCCCTTAACCGATGGAAGGTCCATCGGTTAGGGAGGACCCTAACCGATGCGGTTAGGGAGGACCCTAACCGATGGTGACATCATTCATGATGTCACCATCGGTTGAGGGGGTCTCCCCTTAACCGATGGAAGGTCCATCGGTTAGGGGATGGAAGGTCCATCGGTTAGGGAGGACCCTAACTGATGGAGCTTCCATCGGTTAGAGGGGATCCTCATCCCCTTTGCCCACGCATGTAAAGGGGGGGGGGGGGGGGGTTTCCCTATAAAAGGCCACCCCCTCCAACCTTTCAAGTGGCCGCCGCCTAGCTACTCCCCCTTTCAAAAAAAAAAGATACACGGAGTGCTGTCCAAAAATCCCAGGAAATAGAAAAAAGCTTTTTCCCCTTGCTCTTTCATCCCTCCTTGTGCTTGGTGTGAAGGTACAAGTCCTTCTTTTGCCTGTGAAGATGAGTGAAGCTTCCTCATAAGCGAGAAAAGTGTGGAGATCGTCTCGGCGACATCGACATCTTCTCCATATTTCCCCTTTATGTCGAGATAATCGCCATGAAGGGCTTCTAATATATATTATATATATATATATATATACCGGTTCTCCCCCTCACATCGAGCAAGTCTCTGTGGGGGCAGGGGTTTGAATACTTTCCATATCGAGCGAGTCTCTATGGATACATGGTATTCAAATTTCCTTGTGTTTTTGTTTCCTCCCGTCGAGCAAGTCTCCGGGGTAAAGGGAATTGTGCTTATATGTATGTGTTTTCAAGTAGAAATTCTGCCTAAGTGGAGGTTCTGCCCGAGGACATAGCCATATAATTACAAATTTGTGTTCTTATGTATGTGCTTCTTAGCAGAAATTCTGCCCAAGTGGAGACTCTGCCCAAGAACACATACATAGATCCACAAATTTGTGCTTATATCCATATGTGTTCCTCGAGAAGAATCCTACTCAAGTGGAGGTTCTGCCCAAGGACATAGCCATATAATCACAAATATGTGTTCTTATGTATGTGCTTCTTAGCAGAAACTCTGCCCAAGTAGAGACTCTGCCCAAGAACACATCCATAGATCCACAAATTTGTGCTTATATTCATATATGTCTTTCGGGAAGAACCCTACTTAAATGGAGTTTTTGCCCGAAAATACATTCGTATAATCACCGGATTTGTGTTATATGTATATGTTTCTTAAGAGGAGACTCTGCCCAAGTGGAGGTTCCGTCCGAGAACATATTCGTGTAAACATAAACTTAAATTCATATGTATATGTTTCTCGAAGGAGATTCTTCCCCGTGGAGAACCCCTCTCTTTCTTTGAAAGAAACTATGCTCGAACAGAGACATCATTCGAGAATATATCCATAGAATTCAAAGTTTATGTTTGTATAAATATTCGTTCTGCCCAAAAGACATACTCGTATAATCATAAACTTGGGTCTATATGTATATACTCCTCGGAGGTGATTCTCCCCTAGCGGAGACCCCTTTCTTAAAGGAAATTCTGTGCAAACAGGAACTTCCTCTGAGGATATATCCATAAAACTACAAGTTTATGTTTGTATGAACATGTCTTTTTGGAAGGAATCCTATCCAAACAGAGGTTCTGCCCAAGAATATACTCGCATAATCATAAACTCGGGTCTATATGTATATAGTCCTCGGAGGTGATTCTCTCCCGGTGGAGACCCCTTTCTTAAAGGAAATTCTGTGCAAACAGGAACTCCCTCCGAGGTTATATCCATAAAACTACGAGTTTATGCTTATATGAATATATGTTCTTTGGAAGGAATCCTATCCAGACAGAGGTTCTGCTCAAGGATATATCCATATAATCACAAATTCATATCCTTACAAATATATTTCCTGGGGAGATTCTACCCAGATGGAAAGCCCGTCTAAAAATATATATATTCATGTATCCACGATTCCCCATACTCACGAAGAGGGTCATGCTTATACAAGTAATTTAAAAAAAAGAGAGGAAGGAACTCTGTTCGGACAAATAATCTCAGAGAATATACCCGCACAATCATAAAGTCGGGTTCATATGGACATGTAAGCATCCCATAAGAGGCCTTTCCCAACGAGGAAATCCTGTCCAAAATACACTCACAACACGGACATTCATATGGATACCCCATTGGTCCGGGGAATATATAATCACAAGCTTGTTAATAACATATTCAAAACCCAAAATCAATTCACGGGTATAGACCCGTTTCTTTCTCTAAACCTCACAAAGAGGGATCCATGTTTTTTCTGAATACACAAAAGGAAAGAGGAATTTTTCTAAGCAGATATTCAAGAAAACGAAATAAACCCTTCTTTTCAAATTAAAAGTCCACTTCGTCCAAGGAAAAATATCACATCAGGGTTTTCTATATCTTGTACATTCTCTCATCTCTACTAGAATGGTATTCGAGTTGAAATCAATGTTGAATAATATTAGATTTTAACTCGATGTAAACGTAACATCGATTCCGATCGATGGAGACAGAGGTCCAGCACATGCTACCCTAATTGTCTGATGAGTATAGACACAGGACTCAAGAAGTTCAGATCAAAAAACCGGCGCACCCCGTTCATCTTGTATGGACACCCTAAATACTTTCTCCGAATTACGCGGACTCTTTCTTCTGTCTGTTAGATAGGCTGGCACGCCCCGCAATACAAAAATCAAAGCATACGAAATAAATGAATACCCAAATGAAATGAAATGAATGAACCAAATTGAATGAATGATTGATAGCGATGAAAAATCCCGTGTCAACACCTCCACCCTAAGTGATAGGCTCAACAGTCCTTATTCATTTACCAGGGAGCACACAAGAGAGTTGTTGGACATATGTCTTCAAGAGAATCTCATGACACTCCCAGAGCCCAAGCGCCCAGAAGAAGCAGCAATGGTGGACAAGCCCAATTATTGCCCATATCATCGCGTGCTAGGTCACGCTTTAGAAAATTACTATATGTTCAACAATCGAGTAGAAAAGCTAATTCAAGCAGGAATTATTCACATGGCTGAGCACTTGGTAAATCCACCAAAGCCACACCAACAAGCAAAACTCACGTTCTCTGCCAACGTGATCCATGTTATGGCCCAGGCTAGGTCCCAATGAAGGCCAAGCACAAATGGCGCAAGCTGGATATATAGATGAGCTGTCCAGAGTCGCTGCATATCACTCTCGAGGGAGGTAGTGGAAGGTGCTATTCGGGCAACATTCCACCATGAGCAAGAAGAAGCTAGCTGGACCCTGGTGAATACAAACAAGAGGCCAGCCCCTAAAAAACTCCAAAAGAAAGAACAATATAGAAAATCATACCTCGGTGGCATCGCCCCACCTAAGGAAGTAGCAAAAGAAACAATCCTCCAAGAATTGGCAGTATTGAGAAGGAAAATCAAAAAATTCAAAAGAAGAATGAGAAGAGGAAGAATCTGCTGGTGAAATAAACAAGCTAATGCCTGCAGTGGCAATAAATGAGAAACCATCTCAAACACCAATTAAGGAGGGGGCAAAAGGTTTGGCACCCCTCGGAGCTGAACAACTTCCTCTAGAAAAAAAAATTGAATGAGAATAGGAAATGGGCGACAATGCCGCAATCTTCCCTCCACCACAGCCATGCAAGGGTTTAGCAAAATGATGCCCCCTTAACAAGACAAACAAAGGCAAAGAAATAATGGGGGCATCTCCAAAAAGAAAAGGAAAAATCACCGTCAACAAAGAAACAACAACAACATTAAAGCTCAACATACAGTTGGAGGATCCTTAGCGAAGGCCATTATAGCCGCATAGGCCTATTGTCAAGCTTGGAACTAATCTCATCAGCCAAATGATAGAAGTTGGTATACCACTGTTGGCATGAGAAATTGTCCACATCCCCTCCTTTCCCAAAAATCCCAAAAGTACCCCAATAAGGGGACAAAATAGGCATCTCCCCCCATTTTAAGCTATTCTTTGATTTAAAGGAAATGGGAGGGGAGAGGCCAGTTGGAGGGCACTCATCCGTTTCACGGATATACAAAAATTATTTCTCTGCATTGCGCAGACCCTTACTTCTGCTTGGCAGGCTGGCTGGCACGCCCCGCAATACGAAATCAAAATATAGATAAATGAACAAACACTTTAAACATAAATGGAAAGAAGAAAGAAAAAAAAATCCCGTGTCCACAACTGGCACGCCCGGTGGGACCCCTTCTCACCATTCATAGGAAAAGGGCGAGATATATGCATCTTTCTTCATAAAAATCCTAATACTTATGATTTCCCTTGAAGGTACTCCGTGAAGGTACTCCGTGAAGGTACTTCGCGAAGGTACTCCGTGAAGGCGCCTCGAAGGTACCTGGGCGAAGAAAAGCAAATCCCAAATCGTTGGAGATGGCCGTCACTTATAGACTGCTCGTCGTCAACAACCATACCAGGTTTGGCTACCTGGTGACTCCGATCGTTTTCGGAGATTTCCCAGCAGTTGTCGGATCCCCTTACTTCCTAGGGGTGGTTCCGGCTCGTCAAGAGGAGGATGCTGCTCAAAAGCCTCCCTCCAACAAATCAACAAAGAAGACCAGCAGGATCTATGCTAATATTCAAGCTCATCCTGCTGCCATCAACAAGGGCACCCAAATGCTCTCAAAAAATAATGCTGCCAAAGGGACCAAATCCCACCCAGCTCAAATCCGGACTTTCTCGGTCCAAACAATTTCCTCCCAAATCATAGCTCTCGTCTCCTCACAACGGGGGTAAAACAAAAATCACAAAAGCAAAAGGCCGCCTGCTGCTACCTCAAGATCCGGCAAGTCCATCATGATCGGAGGTCTGCGGGTGCGGATTGATGGAAGCCAACCTATCATACCACGTGATAGGTATGTCCCAACAATTCCAACCTCGAATCGCTTCTCAGCTCTGCGATGGTGTCGAGGAGAACAAGAAGTTCCCAAGAAGAAAGCCGGTGTCAAACAAGGCACCCGACATTCACCCAAGTTCAAACAAATCTGGGTTCCCAAAGAGGAGGCCCAAAAGCTCAAAAGGATGCAAGCAAACCCGCCAAAGGTGTTCAGAAAGAGAAGCAATGTTAAATAGGCTCCTCGTCAACAGGCTGAACCCAAGCACCATCAAGGACAAAAAGAAATGGAATATACAAGAGATCAAGTTATACTCCTCAAGGCCCGGACAATATCCGGATAGTCAAAGAAAATCCAACTCAACAACTTAAATATCGCGCATCGGTCTCTCACCGTATACCGCGGATCTCAGTATTTGATAGGCTGGGGGCAATTCCTAATGCCAGTACTCGTCCGTCAAAAAGACGACATGTTACTTGGGCAGCTGAGGAAAAACCCAAGCTTATAATCTTCTCATGCTATGTCGTCGGGAATGACCTCTGGCGAACCGGCTGAGCAAATTGCTGAAGCTACCTCAAATGATCCCACTGAAGCTATCAGGCAGTTTTCCAGAAGAAACCGCCAGCCCGGCGGACAAGCTGGAGCACCTGGTCAAGTTCCCCCTCGTGTTGATTTTCAACATGAAGGAATGCAAATCCCCTTCTTCGAAGAAACAAATATTCAAATTGAAGAAGGTGGACCTTCAACTTCAAATATCAATCCCGTCATCGACTTGCCGACAAAGGAAAATTTCAAGGCTATGTCAGATGACGACAAATATCAAGTGATGCAGCGATGCCAATCTTAAATGGCCTTGCTCCTACATGAAATGAGGCAATTGGCAACTTCAAGCCTTCGGCATTCTGTGGAGCCAGTCTCCGCTCAAAATCAACAAAATCAACATCCAGATGGGGCTGCCCCGGCAAATCATCCGGCAGCTTCTACGACTGGTCTTCTTCCTCAAACTACGGGTCAGGACATCATTGATCCGTCCAATATTATGCACCCTCAAACAGAAGTAATTCAAGGTATTGCCATACAAAGGCATGAGATACTGAAGATTATTCAAGATATGTTCGCTCAACAGAGCGAAGGTATTCACGTGGCAGATTTATATTCTGTCCCATATCCAGTACATCATCAATTCAAGAAGCTACCAGAAACTTGTCCCAAAGTCCCGAAACTACCAAAGTTCGATGGACATGGGTCTCTACAAGAACATCTGACACATTATACTATTGCCATGGGCGAGCTCGCCACCGACGAGTCATATCTTCTCAGATATTTCACAACTTCCTAGACTGGAGTTGCATTTCAATGGTATTCCAATCTCAAGCCTGACTCAGTTGCTACCTGGATAGATATGCAAAGAAAATTCCTCGACCGATTTCTAATGGTTGAAAGGAAGGTCTCTCTCGCCGAGTTATGTTCCCTCAAACAAAACAAAGGGGAATCGGCAATTGACTTCATCAAAAGGTGGAGGGAGTTTAGCATGAAATGCAACAACCCTCCCACTCAAGAAGATGCAGTTCCTATTTTCCGGAAAGGCCTCATACCAACAATCAATGAGAAACTCCTGGAAAGAAATATCAAGAGTTTCGACCAATTAAATACTGCAGTAGCAGAAATTGAGATGTTCCTAGCCGAGCATATGGCTCATACATCTTATAAAGGCAAGCTCCCCAAAGAGCGCAAGCAGCCAGCAAAAGAGGTCAATGTTATTGACTTCTCACCAGATAATGAAGCAAAGGGGGCAATAATCCCTCCTGTCCCAAAGAAGAAATCAGAAGCTAAAGCTCCAGCGCCATCATTGGCGGAGCTCATGAAGACTCCCTGTTCCTTCAAAAAGGAGCATACTAGGAAGCTCTTTGATCTCTGTCTCGACAACCAGTTGATATCACTGCCAGAACCAAAGAAGCCGACAGATGTCAGCAAAGTCAATCAACCTAATTATTGCCCATATCACCGTATGGTGGGGCATCCAGTTGAAGATTGTTATGTCTTCAAAATGAGGTCCATAAAATGATCCAAAGAGGCCTCATATCTATGCAAAATGGTCTGATCGACCCTCCTCAGCCTCATGCTTGGGATCGACCAGGGCAATCTGTCAATGTCATACATATGACAGAACTTGCAACAAATTTCAATCATAATGAGGTAGATCCTCAATGTGATTCTCAAGATAATTCAGGAGCTCATTCTCCACCAAGATCAAGGCATGATCCACATAGAATAATGAGGAGAGTTCAAAGACAAATCCTACGACTCCAACAAGGCCAGCAAGAATTGCGCCAAATTGTGCAAAGCGTGGAAAGGCGTCAGGATACTCCTGCTCAGGTACACAACACTCCACAAATCATTCCTATGCATGCACAAATATATCCAGAGCCGCCTCCTATGTCGCCATATGCAAACTCAATGGATGGCTATCTGAAGGGCCTTCAACTCCTGTCGAGTCGGCAAGATTATATTCTTTCCCCCGGCACCAAACTTTTCCGCTCTTCCGGTTATGCCTTCAATCCGGATTGATGAACTATTCAGCTCCTGTAGAAATATTAGCCAACTATTGCCCATATCATCAAGTGATGGGTCATAGCATTGAAAACTTCACAAGATTTAAAGATGATGTCCAAAGGCTAATCGGACAGGGGTTAATTAACCTGGGCATCCATCAGGTCAATCCTCCACAACCTCATACTCAACAACCACCAAATGGACCAGCTAATCCTGGATCCTACTCGGTGAACGTCATTAATGCAACATCATTCTCTGGCCTTCCCTAGTTAACAGAGGAGGAGCTTCAAAATCCGTATTTATCCGGTCAATGGTATACAAATGCTCGTCCTCTACAACGACGCTCATTTGATATAAAGAATACCAAGCTCATCTTTGACAATTTCAAAAGGCAAGATCTAATTCAGGTATTTCCGCCAACACCTTACATTTTCACAAGTGAAGAAGAGATGCATGAATACTGTGAATACCATTCCATGGTCATGCATCCCACCAAAGATTGTCCGGAGCTCCATGATCTGATCGAAACTCATATCCGAGAAGGAAAGATTGATCAATATGGGAACTCCTTGGCACCAGCAAATGAGGTGTCACAACAAACATATGATCCAAGTCTGGAATTTCAAGCTTTCTATCCAGAGATATGTGAATATTATCATCAACTGGGCTATGGACAATATAGAAGCAAAGCTGAAGAAGACCAATTTAAAATGGGTCTTTTTTAATATAGAAATAGGATATCAGAAGAAGCTGCCGCGGAACCAATTTCGCAGCAAGTTGAGGAGTTCGTGGATGATTACCACCAACTCCCACCTTCAATTATTGAAGAATCAATTAATACAACCTTTGAGTCACGAGCATCAGAAGATGGCTGGGTCACCGTGGGTCCTCAAAAATCGAGTAACCACAAGAAACCCAAGAAATCTACGATAAAGAGTGACCCTAGTAAAAGGAGTATCCCTAAGCCATGTTCAGAGTAGGAAGTTATAAGCTCACTCGAAGCTCTGCAGATCAGAAATAAAGAAAAGAATAGAAGAAAAAACGAAAAAAGAAAAACGAAAAGGCAAAAGGAGTGTGATGCTGTTGCAGAGGTGCCTTAAATACTTACGCCTCTTCAGACACTCCAGAAGCTAATTGATGAGCTGGAAGAATACATACCTCCTAGGCCTTCTGATAAACCCACTCTTGATCAATATATCCCATGGGGCGAGCTTGAGAGGAAAGTCCGGCTTCGGGATCTGCTCTATCGACTACAAGTAGAAGCCCTAGATGAAGGAGAGCATCATCTCTCAGCTCGATTGAAATCCATATATGGAAATCGTGAAATCACCATAAGGGAGTTGGATTCGATCCTCAATCACCATGTCTGCAATATGGTATCCATACCTCCACCAAAGGAGCTACAAATCCCTCCAAATGATGATGCCAAACAAGCTGAGGATGAACCAACAATGCTGACATATCAACGTCGGCCGGCAAATAATTCAAACCGCCGTCGCAAGAAAGGGCAGGATAAAGAGCAGAAAGCTGCATCCACTACTCCTAAGAAGCCCGATGTCACAAAGTCAAGTAAAGTCATACTCTTTTATGGCGAGCAACCAAAGCCTCTGCCCGAAGCTGAGATACGGACAGATTCCTATGTCTTCGACCCTTCAGATGAAGAAGAAGAGTTGCCCAATATACCTTCTCATTTGGAAGAGAAGAGCCAAATTCCCTATGCCTCATTAAATAAGCCGGACAACGCTCCTCCCTTTCCAAATGAAAGGCTATTAAAACCTCTCTCAGAAGAAATCTCGCAAGTCAAAACAGCAGTCTGAATCTTTGATTGAGGAGTCTCCCTCCTTCAATCAGACCCGCATCAAGGCTGATGACAGAATTCTTCAGCAACTCAAATCGCTCCCCATCAACATCACTGTCTGGGAGGCGATTGCTTGGAGCAAAGACTTGAGGGAAACTCTCGTCAAAATACTCCAAGAGCCAGAAACATATGAAGCTCATATAGCTGATTTCCAAACTCAAATATATGAAGCACTCGCAGCAAATGTCACATTCACAGATAAAGACATGTTGCTATCTTCTCCATGCCATAATCACCCTTTATATATGAAGGGGCAAGTCAACGACATCGAGTTGAATCGGATCCTGGTCGATCCAGGGGCATCTATCAATATAATGCCCTACAAAACCTTTCAAGCTCTACATCTTATGCCTTATGTGCAGCAGGTAAAAGATGTGAAAATCACTGGCTTCAACTTAAAATCCGAAGAAGCCGTCGGAAGAGTTACCGTCAACCTATCTCTTGGAGATTTCGCCACCAAGGTAACCTTCTACATTATCAATGCTGATACAACATACAGAGTATTGCTCGGGAGGCCTTGGTTACATGAAAATTGGGTCATCCCGTCAACACTCCATCAATGCATCAAATATGCTAGAGAAGGAAAACAATATACAGTTTTCGTAGATCAAGCCCCATTTCGGGAAGATGAATGCAATCTGACTAATGCCCCCTTATATTTTGGAGGACTAGCTCTTCAACCCCCTCCCCGATCTACAGGGAAGGGTAAACAAGTCAAATGCTCAGATGAAGATAGTGAGACTGGCAAGCTCTTTGTAATAAACAAAAATCTTGCCGAACTCCATGCAAAGAATTTCCAAAGCATATCAACCCGTTCGGAAAAGCGAAGCGTCAACCATGAGGCTGATTATGTAAGTCAAGGCATCAACTGGAGCATTCCTCTACCTCCCAATTGCTTGCAGATCAGCTTCCCAAAGCAGCATCAAAGTGTTCAACGACTGAAAACATTTGTCGTCACTTATCAAAGAAAAGAAGAAAAAGAAGAGGCCAGAAAGGCATCAAAGCCAATCCACTTCTACAAGGGGGAGCTGGTACCTCAAACATTCATGGATGATGATTTTGATTGGGAAAATAAAACCCAAAATCATCCTGAACCAATAGAAGAAATGGCAGATATGCCAGAAAGCATCAAAGAAATGTGCAAGATGCAAAACATCCCTCAGGTGCAGAATGCCTCTCGGCGGAACTTCTTCAAGCAATTATGGGAACCTTCACAAGTGCGAGGGCAACCTCCATTTCCCAGAAAAGATACAAGAGGACTAGGTTATGAAGCCAAGGTCTTCTTCTCAGCCAATGTTGTCGGGTTACTACCAGATACTGGCAGTGCAAAAAGCAGCCAAGCATCTTCCAATTCCAACTCTCAAGAAGATATTTTCTGTCCCACCAAGGGATCATTAGACGAAGAATCGTCAGAAGAATTTGACGACCAATCTTCGCCAATAAATTCTGAAGATACAAATTTCTACGAAGTTCTAGTCGCCTACCCTGACGGCGAAGAAGACTTTGTAAATCTTCAACCAGCTCCTCAAGAAATTGAAGATGGAGGACAAGCTACTGTTGATGAATTGATTGAGCTCAATCTTGGGAATCAAGAAAACCCCCGGCCAGTCTTCATCAGTGCCCTTCTCGACGAACAAGAAATGGAATCTTATAAAATCTTCCTTCTGCAATTCCAAGACTGTTTTGCTTGGAATTACAAAGACATGCCCGGGCTGGAGCCATCAGTTGCTGAGCATGAATTATATATACTTCATACAGCCAAGCCTGTCAAACAAGCTCAAAGGCGCATGCGATATGAGCTGGAATTGAAGGTAAATGTTGAAGTCGACAAGCTCTCTGAAGTAGACTTCATCGAGCCGTGCATATATCCAATATGGCTCGCCAATATTGTTCCAGTGAAGAAGAAGAATGGTCAAGTCCGGATATGCATTGAAATTAAACTCATCTCCAAGTATGATCCACTCAAATATCTGCTGAGGCAACCCATATTGTCAGGAAGGCTCGCAAAATGGGCTTTGCTCCTCATGGTGTTTGATATCACATACCTCCCACAAAGGACAATCAAAGGGCAAGGTTTGGCTGAATTCTTGGCCGCACATCCAGTGCCAGAAGATTCTCCTTTATCTATAGACCTCCCAGAAGAAGAAACTCTTTCCCCTGCAAGTGAAAATTCAATTCTCGAAGAGGTCACCACAATTGAATTACCCTCTTGGAATTATATTTCGATGGAGCTTCTCGGACTCTCCACTATACAGATGGTTCTGCCAACCTCTCTACTGGGGGGGGGTATTGTCATGGTCACTCCCCAAGGAGGAATATTATATAATTCTTGTGCTCTCATGAAGCCGCTCACAAATAATGAAGCTGAGTATGAAGCTCTAATTATTGGGCTCCGGCTGGCTCTCGAAATGGGAGTCAAAAGTATACAAGTTTATGGTGACTCACAGCTGGTCATCCGACAAGTGTTGGGCCAGTATGAAGTCCGAAAGGAACAACTGCTTCCATACTATATCACGGTCATGAAGCTCAAAGAACAATTCAACTTCTTCGACATATCTCATGTGCCAAGAAGTGAAAATTCTCAGGCAGATGCTCTTGGTAAATTGGCATCTGCCATAAAACTACCTCCCGAAGGAGAATTAGACATAATTGTCCGTCATAGAAGACTCATGCCGAGTGTTCTCGACAATGAGTCTGATATCACAATTGAGAAAGTATATACTGCAGAAGAAGATACAGCAAATGAATCTGAAGATTGGCGTGAGCCAATTATCAAAATCAAGAAAGGTTGGCTACTTCCTAATCGAGCTCAGAAGATTCAGCTCTTACGTAGAGCTCATCATATAAATTGATAGGAGAATAACTATATAGATTGATCCATGAAAGAAAAGAACCAGTCCTTCTCCGATGTTTATCTCTCAAAGAAGCCAAAATCATGATGAAAGAAGTTCACTCCGGACTGTGTGGTGTACACCAAGTAGGAGACAAAATGAAATCAATATCAAGTTAAAAGGTTTCTACTGGCCTACCATGTACGCGGATTGCATCTAATATGCCCGTACATGTCATCAATGCCAAGCCTTCGGCCCCGTGCCGAGAAAGTCCCCAAATATGCTACATCCTACAGCGCCAACATGGCCCTTCGCAGAATGGGGAATGGATATTGTGGGACCATTCCCACCCTCATCTCAAGGTCACAAATTTATATTGGTTGCCACAGATTATTTCTCTCGATGGGCTGAAGCTATCCCATTGAGGGAGGTAATGGGAGAAGTCGTCGCCAAATTTGTCAAGCAAAACATAATATACAGATTTGGTACCCCTCACAGGATTATATCCGACAATGGGTCACAATTCAGAAACAAAACAATCTATGCCTTGACCGCCAAATTTCATATTAATTGGAGAACATTTTCAGTATACAATCCACAAGCAAATGGGTTGGCAGAAGCCTTCACCAAAACCCTCTGCAAGCTGCTCGCCAAAATAGTCGGCAATAGAAAGCGGGAATGGGGAGAGAAAATTCATGAAGCTCTATGGGCTTATCGGACAATATACAAAACCCCCACCAGATGTTCGCCTTTCTCCATGGTGTATGGAGCTGAGGCAATGATACCTGTTGAAATTGAAATGGCATCCTATCGGGTGGCAATACAAAATGAATTTCAAAGTCAAGATCAAAGTCAGATAGAAAGAAGACTCGAGGAGCTCTCCAACCTAGAAGGAAGGCGACTCGAAGCATATAAATCTCGCCAAGTATACCAAGCTAGAATGGCTCGCGCCTTTGACAAAATGGCAAGACCAAGAGCATTCAAGCAAGGAGACCTCGTCATGGTCAAATGCAGAGAAGCAATGGCAGAAAAGTCATGTGGCAAATTGCAACCCACTTGGCTTGGCCCATACATAGTCACCTTGGCATATGAAGGAGGAGCATATCGACTGGTCGACCACAAAGGTACTGTGCCCTTTCCTCCACTCAACGGCAAGCACCTGAAACTATATCATACGCCAGAACATGAATTCCCTAGCCAGTCATCAAGACAAAAGCCCAATCACTCAGATAGGCACGAAGCCGAAGAAAAGTGAAAGGTATCCTTTTCGAAAAAAATACTGATGCTGAAATAAAAGATTGTCATAGATGAGGGCAAAGAAATCAAATCTCCCCTCATCTACCATATAATCCAAATCCATAAATTTCTTCATTCCTGCCAAAGCGAGAAGCCAAAGGCACTCTATGTACAAACCCAAAGAGCAAATGAAAGTCATAAGGTTATGTTGTATATCCCGCCAAATGAGGTTCCAAGCCACGATGGTGAGCCATATCTAAATACAATTCCAAAACCATAGCCGGCAAACCACAAAGGTAGGCTATATCAAATCCATATTCAAAAACCATAGCCAACAAACCACAAAGGTAGGCTATATCAAATCCATATTAAAAAACCATAGCTAGCAAGCCACCAAGGCAGGCCATACTCAAACCCAAATATAAATTCTATAGCCAAAAAGCCATCAAGGCTGGCTATATTTCAAATCCCAAATCCCGAAACCATAGCCAGCAAACCATAAAGGTAGGCTACATCAAATCCATACTCAAATTCATAGCCAACAAACCACAAAGGTAGGTTGTTTCAAATCCCAAATCCCGAAACCATAGCCAGTGAACCACAAAGGTAGGCTATCTCAAATCCAAGTCTTAAACCATAGCCAATAAGCCAGCAAGGCAGGCCATATTCAAACCCAAATCCAAATTTCTAGCCACCAAACCACAAAGGTAGGCTATTTCAAATCCCAAATCCCGAAACCATAGCCAACAAACCACAAAGGTAGGCTACATCAAATCCGTAGCCAGCAAACCACAAAGGTAGGCTATATCAAACCCAAATTCAAAACTCAAATCCATAGTCAGCAAACCACAAAGGTAGGCTATACCAAATCCATATTCCGAAACCATAGCCGGCAAACCACAAAGGTAGGCTATGCCAAAATCAAATTCCAAATCCATAGCCAGCAAACCACAAAGGTAGGCTATACTAAATCCATATTCCAAGACCATAGCCAGTAAACCACAAAGGTAGGCTATGCCAAAATCAAATTCCAAATCCATAGCCAGCAAACCACAAAGGTAGGCTATATCAAATCCATATTCAAAAACTATAGCCAGCAAACCACAAAGGTAGGCTATATCAAATCCATATTCAAAAACCATAGCCAGCAAGCCACCAAGGCAGGCCATATTCAAACCCAAATATAAACTCTATAGCCAAAAAGCCATCAAGGCAGGCCATATTCAAATCCAAATCACAAAACCATAGCCAGTGAACCACAAAGGTAGGCTATCTCAAATCCAGATTCAAAACCATAACCAATAAGCCATCAAGGTAGATCATATCCAGATATAATCCCAAATCCATGTAAAACCATACCCGGCATGCTACAATCCCAAAATATGCCAAAACCCAAATACCAAATACAGCCATAAACCATCAAGGTAGACTGAACCAGATACAAACCCAAGCCTGAAGCCAAAATCCAAACTCATATTCCAAAATCATGGCCATCAAACCATAATAAGCTATACTAAATTTCAAATTCCAATACCAGATGTTCGGCCTAAAAGCCATTGAGAAAGGCTGAGTCAATCCACAGGCTCAAAGTCCCAACCGCGAGCCATAAAAGTCAGTTAGCTCAAATTCAAATCCCAATTACCCTCAGTAAGCCATCAAGGCAGGTTATACCCCAAATATAATTCCAAACCCATAGCCCGAAAACCACAAAGGCAGGCTATGTCAAACCCAAACTCTGGTCATGGTCAGCAAGCCATCAAGGCAGGCCATATCAAATCCAAAGCCACAAACTACTAGGGTGGGCTAAACCATAATCAAAACCAAAACCAAAACCAAAACCAGAACCAAAACTAAAACTTAAACCAAAATCAAAATCAAAACCAAGTCCAGAACCAAATCAAACCCAACCCCATATTCTGATACCATCAAAACGCACATTCCAGCAAACCCACTTGAGGACCAACTAAATGTCTCAGGTATAGAGTTCAAAAAAAAAGATAGAAAAAAAAAGAAAGGGGTTAAAAATAGAGATACCCCGATGGACTTAGGAACACAACCACATTGTGCTCTTAAGGGTAAAAAGATCAAAAAATTTGGCTGAGGTGAAAACCCGAAACGGCACCTCAGGCAAAAATAGATAACCTCTCAACGTGAAAACCCGAAAGGGCGTGTTGGAAAAAACTAAAGGGGGCCAGTCTTAGTGAAAACCCGAAAGGGCGCTGAAACTAGTAATGTGAAAAAACAAGAAGAAAAGAAAAAGGGGTTAAAAATAGAGATACCCCGATGGACTTAAGAACACAACCACATTGTGCTCTTAAGGGTAAAAAGATCAAAAATTCGGCTGAGATGAAAACCCGAAAGGGCACCTCAGGCAAAAATAGATAGCCCCTCAACGTGAAAACCCGCAAAGGGCACGTTGAAGAAAGCTAAAGGGGGCCAGTCTTAGTGAAAACCCAAAAGGGCGCTAAGATTGGTAATGTAAAAAAAAAAAAAGAGAGAGAGAGCATGAAAAGGGGGACTTCACTGTCCTTCATTCAATATTTACAGAATCACAAGTCGCTCTGTAACAAACAAGCAGAGCATGATAGCTACTGAATACAAGAGAAAAGGGCCAGAATAGAAAGGCCTATGCATAAGTCATAACTACTTCAATCCAAAACGAAGCCAGGAGGGTTTCTTCCTTTTCAGTCGTTCGACCTCTTTGGTCTTAGAAGAAGTGGAGCGGCAATGTTCTTCATCATCCTTAATAAAGGTGGCCTCCTCTTCGGAATCTTTGGTGTCGTCTTTGACTTCTTGTTCCAGAGAGGAGCGTGCCTCCTCAAGTTCGCACTGCAGACGGACAATATTCTCCATCTCTGCGGTGATCTTCAGCTTCCACGCCTTCCGGCCTTTATGCACTTCAGCAAGCCGGGAGCTACATCTATCAGCATCCCTGGTTAATGAACAAATGTCGCCCTCCAAGGTCTGAATACGTCGGTCATAAGGGGCCCATACTACATTACTGTGGCGGCGACATACTTCATCCCAGATATCTCTGACAAATGACATCCATCTGTTCTGAGCAATGCCTGAGTTGAAGGCTAGCATGATCTTTTCCTTCAACACTCGTTTAACAGCATCAATGGATGGAGGATCTTCTGAGTCCACTACTGCTCTGACTCGGCCGACGAGAAAATTCCAAAGATCCTCATCCTCAGGGCCCAGACTTGGCTAGTCTCTACTAGGCCAATCCACTCCATGCTCAGATAGGGCCTTAAGTCCTAATGGCGGAGACCCACCATCGTTAAAATCTGAAGGCGATGGGTTGCCTGACAAACAAAAGTACATGCATCAGCAAATGACAATGAAGTTTACAAAGTCTGAAAGAAAATGAAAAGAATGAAAGTTGTTATGACTCACTGGGTGAGAAATGCCTCTCCTCTGCTTCTGCTTCAGGAGCTGAAGGTTGAACAGAACTCGATTCTTCGGCATAAAATTCTTGAAAAGCAGGAGGATAATCAATTGCAGGCAGACCTAGGCCTCCTCTGTCTATCGGTGGTATTGATGGCTCGAGGTTATAGATTGTTTGTCCAAAAAGTTCGTCGCCATCAGCAGTATCTCCAGCTTGGAAGGCGGAATATGCCTGTGATGTGAAGAACGGGCTCCCCAGGCCATCCCAAGAAAGGAAAGGTGAATTGGCTGTGAAGGTGGAACATGAATCCATCATTCCCCAGGAAAACAGCTGGTCACAGAAAAATCACCAGTAGAAATTGGTTCCATGGCAGGATATTCCTCAACAGGCTTCGGGATATAAACCTCAACAGGAGTAAAAGAATACGGCTCTGTTGAGACTCCCAACTCAGCATATGCAAAGGCACTATCGCCAAATCTCATCGCGACTGCTTCAGAAAGTGAACAGTTGAATGATAGCCCATTATTATTGGCTTCCGAGGCAAAATCAACAATTGCCCGCAAGGAAATCCCATACTCCACTCTATGAAGAAGAAGGTGATGAATCAAAAAGAAAAATTATGAATGATAATGATAAGAGAAGAAAAGAAAAGAAAAGCACCGCCATATGAGGTGGAATCCACCATCCTCCTTTTTCCAGCTCTCTCGAGCCTAGAAGGAGAGGAAACGTCCAAATGAGCTTCATCATTCCTATTTCCAACAACTTCCGAAGCAGGGATGGTTGGAAATCCATAACAGATATGTGAAAAAAGATAAAAAGCAGAAAGAAGAAAAAAAGATAACGACTCCACGTATCTCCTCGAAGGGAAAGGGAGTCGTAGTCGTTGAGCGAAGCCAAGAAGGTTAACCTCAGTAGTAGAATTCTGCGTCAAATCCTGGATAAAGTCAAGAAGACAAGATTCAGGAAAATGTCAGATCCAATCCAAGCAAATGTCAAGAAGGCAGAACCCAGAAAGGAAATATCAAATTCAACCTTAAATCAAGTCAGAATCTCAAACCTCAAGAGAGAACTTCAAACCAAGCCATTGAATGGAATCTGGAGGATAAGTTCCAGCGATCAAATTTCCAACCCAACTCTGAGCAAGGTCAAAAAGACAAGCTTCGGAAAGGGAATCCCAAATCAAGTCCTCAACAAAGCCAGGAAGGCAGGTCTCAAGAAATTTTTCCTAGGGTCAAGTCAGAAAGACAAAGACCCAGGCAAAGGAAATTAAAGGCAGTTCTGAGTAAATCCAAGAAGCGGAGCTGATAAAGAAGCATGGCAAAGTTGATCGTGGTCCAAGGTTGCTGACGTCACAGTGAAGTATTGGAGCGCATCAACTACGACTACGATTTTCCAGTTCAAATTCCTCTCAAGTTATGAAGACCAAAGGCAAAGTTCAAATAACGCACGGGACGTCCTTCTTCGCCTTCGGCTTCGGTGCACATCCCGTGGGGGGTATTTGTTGGCATGAGAAATTGTCCACATCCCCTCCTTTCGCCAAAATCCCAAAAGTACCCCTATAATAGGCATCTCCCCCCATTTTAAGCTATTCTTTGATTTAAAGGAAATGGGAGGGGAGAGGCCGGTTGGAGGGTCCAACCTGTTTAATAATAAACAGGTTGGAGGCCTCCCCCCTCCAACCGGTTTAATATTAAACCGGCCTCCAACCTTTTTTATGTTTTCCCTTTTTATGTTTAAAACAGGTTGGGGATGCTCCCCCCCAACCTGTTTAATATTAAACAAGTTGGAGGAGAAGCCCCCCCCCCCCCCCCCCCCCAACTGTTTTAATATTAAAACAGGTTGGGGGTGCTCCCCCCCAACCTGTTTTATATTAAACCGGTTGGAGGGGAAGCCTCCCCCAACCGTTTTAATATTAAAACAGGTTGGGGGTGCTCCCCCCAACCTGTTTAATATTAAACCGGTTGAGGGGGAACTCCCCCCCAACCGGACAGGGGCCTCTCCCCCTCTCATTCTCCTGCGCAGAAGCAGGTAGGGGGAGAGGAGGCCCTCCCCTATAAAAGGGGAGGCACCCCCTCCATCTGAAGGGAGGGACCAAGCCCCCATATGCTGGCCGGCCTCCAAGCCCTCGTATCCTCCCTCAAAACCCTGTTGGTTGGCCTCCCAAAGCCTTGAGAAACCAGTCCTCATACCCTGGAAAAACCAGTCCCCATATCCTGGAGAACCAATCTCCAAATACCCTGGAAAAACCAGTGCCCATATCCTGGAGAGCCAATCTCCTAATCCCTGAAAAACTAGTCCCTTTTAGCCTTGGCCAAGCCCAAGCTCCCCACTTGAATGTTCAAAGTTTGAGAAATAGCAATAAAGCTTTCTCCTCTTCGTGCAAATCTCTACACTTGTTCTTCAAGGCTTCTTGTTCGGTGCGGTGCATTTGTATATTTTTGCTATATTTCATATCCCCACATCGAGCAAGTCTCTGTGGGGATTTTTCGGGATTTAAATACTGTTCATATCGAGCAAGTCTCTATGAGCATGTGGTATATAAATACCCTTGTATGTTCGTGCTCTAAATGCCTCCATATAGAGCAAGTCTCTATGGGCATGTGCATTTAGATGTTGTTTGTTCTTATATATATATGTTTCTTCGAGGAGACTCTACCCAAGCAGAAGTTCTACCCAAGAACATATTCATAAGATCCTAATATCGTGCTTATATGCATTTGTTTTCTTGAGAAAACTCTGTATAAACAGAAGTTCTGCTCAAATACATATCCATATAATCATGACCTTATGATCATATTCATATGATTCTTAAAAGGGACTCTGCTCACGTGGAGGTTCTACCCGAGAACATATCCATATAAGCACAACACCCTTGTATATTTGTATCTTGGTATATTTCATATCCCCACATCGAGCAAGTCTCTATGGGGATTCTCCGGGATTTAAATAATGTTCATATCGAGCAAGTCTCTATGGACATGTGGTATTTAAATACCCTTGTATGTTCGTGCTCTAAATGCCTCCATTTCGTGCAAGTCTCTATGGGCACGTGCATTTACATGCCGTTTGTTCTTGTATGTATATGTTTCTTCGTGGAGACTCTGCCCAAGCAGGGATTCTGCTCAAGAGCATATCTGTATGATCATAATCTCGTGCTTATATGCATATGTTTTATTGAGGAAACTCTGTCTAAACAGAAATTCTCCTCAAATACATACTCATATAATCGTGAGTCTATGTTCATACGGATATGATTCCTGAGTTGAACTCTGCCCACGCAAAGGTTCTACCCGAGAACATATCCATGTAAGTACAATCTTATGCATATATTTCCTCAAGGACACTCCATCTAAACGGAAATTTCGTCCTAAAATTTACTCATATGTTCATAACTATGTGTTTATATGCATACATTTCAACATAGATCTTATCCCTGGAGACGAGTATATACTCAGAAGATAATTTCGCTAACACGGGCATGTTCCTGCCCATTGCAAGCTACATGACAAGTTCCACAAAAGAAACTCATATTCTTTTCAAAAAGACAACCCTATTTTCAAACTTAGACTCATTTTGTTCAAAATAAACAAAGCAAAAATGTTGTCTTGGAATTTCTTACAGATGCATATATTCTCGCCCATGCTATGAAATGGTATTCGGGTTGAAACTGGTGTTAATACGACACCTAAAGTTTTTAACTCGATGTAAATGTAACATCGATTCTGATCGATGGAGACAGGGGTTCAGCACACGCCACCCCAATCGCCTGATGATTAAAAGGCACGGAATCAAAGAAGTTCAGATTAAAACACGGCGCACTCATTTGTTTCACGGATATACAAAAATTCTTTCTCTGCATTGCGCAGACCCTTACTTCTACCTGGCAGGCAGGCTGGCACGCCCCGCAATACAAAATCAAAATATAGATAAATGAACAAACACTTTAAACATAAATGGAAAGAAGAAAGAAAAAAAAATCTCGTGTCCACAACCACTGCCATTGAATCATATACAAATGACAATTCCTCAGGAGGTCCACACATTGGAGCCTCTAAAATTCTGTTTGGCTTACCATGCTGAAGGATAGTCAATAGTGTTCTATAAAGGGAAGCCTGTACCCAAACAGCCTCTAAATGATTTTGGCTAAAAGATGCCACTATTAAGTTGAAGGAAGTGGTCGAAGATCTGAGAGACATGCTAGAGCATATAAAGGCAATATTCCGGAAGTAAAATATTCAAGTTCAAAGTCGAACAAGAGCCAAGCAATATCAAGCAATGTGGTACCCTACCAATGTCAGGGGGCAACCACCATTCCCCCACAACGACAGAAGAGGTCTCGGATGGGAGACACGAGAAGGTCCCGTAGTTTACTATGTTGTAAATATGGTCATCATAAAGCTTCCAATAATTGAAACAAAGATGGATGAGAATGGCGCCCAGATGGACGAGGATCTCTCCACAAATGAAATAAGGGTTGTTCAAAACCCCAAAGAAAATTGAATAAAAGGCTTATCCTTCCGAGAGCAAGAATGGAAGGTATCAACCCTTACATAAATTGACAAAGAAAGGAGCCCCTTTCATATGGGACGACGAACGTTAGAAAGCCCTTCACAAAATCAATCTTTGCTCAATCCTCTTATGTTGGGGGCACCTATCAAGGGCAAGCCTTTAATTGCGGCCATGGGCACATCATTGAGGGTATTGCTAGTTAAAAAAAAGAGAAGAAAGAAAAAAAAAGAAAACAAGGAAAAAAAAGAGAGGGTGAAGAAGGCAAAGAGACCCCCCTACTATCTTAGTAGAATGTTGGTCGGCCCAGAACACCGATAGAAAAAAAACATCATGTTCGTCATTGGTTTTTGCCGTTAAGAAACTAAGGCATTATTTGTCGGCACACGAGTTTCAACTCATCTCTCGATGTGACCCTCTTAAATTCCTACTCAAGCAACCCATCTTGTCAGGAAGGTTGGGAAAGTGGGCACTATTTCTCATGGAGTTTGATATCTCCTATATGCCACAAAAAGTAATTAAAGGGCAGGGTATGACAGAGTTCTTAGCAGCCTATCCAGTGTTAGAAGACTCCCCTCTGAATAAAGAATTGATTGATGAGGAGGTGCTCTCCGCTCAAGAAACTTATGAAGCACAAGAAACTCAACTTGAATATTGACAAATATATTTTGATGGGGCTGGACGGGCTTCTTTGAAGACTAATGGCACATCAACAAATATGACAGGGGTAGGAATTGTCTTCGTAACCCCAGAAAAAGGGATATTGCATCATTCATGTGCTCTCATGGAATCCCACACAAATAATGAAGTGGAATATGAAGCCCTCATAGTTGGCTTGGAAAGCGCCCTAGAAATGGGCATAAAATGTATTGAAGTATTTGGCGACTCATTGCTGGTCGTCAGACAAATATTAGGCATTTTTGAAGTCCAAAAAAAAGAATTGAAAGCCTACTTTGAGGCAGCCACAAGACTCAGCGACAAGTTCTACCACTTTAAATAGAACATGTCAGAAGAAGTCAAAACACTCAGGCTGATGCATTGGCTGAACTCGCATCTGCCCTTAAACTTTCCTTGGAAGGTGAACTGAGAATTACCATAAAAAAATAGAAGATTGCTTTTAAGTACCCTAAATCGCCATGATGGTTTGACAACCTTCGAGGAAAATGAACTGGAAGAAAATGAAAGTCAAGAAGAAGATGATTGACGTATTCCCATTATCAAGATCAAAAATGGTTGGCTACCAGACAAAAGAGGGGAGCGAGTGCAATTGCTACGAAGAGTTGCTTCCTACAAAATGATGAATGACACATTATATAAGTTCACACCTGAAAAGAACAAGTCGGTACTGCTGAGATGCCTATCTCCGAAAGAAGCCAAGATGGTCACGCAGGAGGTACATGTAGGACTGTGTGGAGCCCACCAATCTAGCTCAAAAATGAAAATCAACATAAAAAGCAAAGGCTTCTATTGGCCAACAATGTTTTTAGATGGCGAGCAGCTTACTCGAACCTGCCCTCAGGCCTATGGGTCCGTGCCAAGAAAGTCGTCAAGTAAACTCCATCCAACAATGCCTACATGGCCATTTGCTGAATGGGGAATGGACACAGTTGGTCCCCTCCCCACATCATCCAAGGGATATAAATACATACTTACTGCCACAGATTATTTCTCAAGATGGGGTGAGGCCATACCTTTGAAAGAAACTACTGGAGAAGCGGTGGCTCGCTTTGTCCGACACCACATCATATATCGATTCGGGGTTCCGAATCGAATCATATCTGATAATGGCACTCCATTCAAAAAATCAGACAATATACAAATTGATATCAAAATTCCATATTGAGTGGACGACATCAACGGTTTATTACCCTCAAACCAACGGGTTAGCCGAAGCCTTCAACAAAACTTTATACAAGCTCATGATCAAATTGGTAAATGGCCGAAAGCGCTATTGGGACGAAAAGATGCATGAAGCTCTATAGGCCTATCTCACCGCCTACAAAACTCCTACAAGATGCTCGCCCTTTTTCCCTAGTCTATGGGACCGAAGCGGTCGTTCCTGTTGAAATTGAGCTCTCATCTTATAGGGTAGCTCTCCACTATGGGCTCCCTACTGAAGAGGGGAGCGAAATTGAAAGAGGGCTTGAAGAGTTGTCAAATTTGGCAGAAAAATGATTGGTTGCATACCAATGGGAAACCCTGCTGCATGAAAACCTAAAAGGGCGTGCAGGCAAAAGAAAGAATGGGCTAATTGTGGTGAAAACCCAAAAAGGGCATCACAATTGGTATATCAAAAAAAAAAGATGATGAGGGTACTCTCTCGACCTTTCTTAGAACGAGATTGAGTTATCCCGCATTCCTTATAAAAGGAAAGACACAAGAGTTGTCAATGACGAAACAACCCCCAAGTTCATTCGAACGAATAATTCAATTCTGGGGCTACGACCGAGACAATGATGATTGTGTCTTTCCGCCCTTATAAGAAGTGTGGGAAATTCGAACTCTGCTCGAAGAAAGAGAGAGAAGGAGAACCCAAACAAAAGAGAAAACTCTCATTCCAAAAAAAAAGAAAAGAGTCAAATTTCGAGCTTCTTTGGCTAACAAGCTGCCAAGGCCAATCAAAAAAGCTCAAAATCCAGATCTTTTGGCTAACAAGCCGTCCAGGCCAATCGAAGGTCGAAACCCTTGTCTTTTAGCTAATAAGCCGTCAAGGCCAGTCAAAAGTCAAATTTCGAGCTTCTTTGGCTAACAAGCCGCCAAAGCCAGTAAAAAAAACTCAAAATCCAGACCTTTTGGCTAACAAGCCGTCAAGGCCAGTCAAAGGTCAAAACCCATGTCTTTTGGCTAACAAGTCGTCAAGACCAGTCAAAAGTCAAATCCCGAGCTTCTTTGGCTAACAAGCTGCCATGGCCAGCCAAAAAGCTCAAAATTCAGACCTCTTGGCTAACAAGCCGTCAAGGCCAGTCGAAGGTCGAAACCCATGTCTTTTGGCTAACAAGCCGTCAAGGCCAGTCAAAAGTCAAATCCGGAGCTTCTTTGGCTAACAAGCCGTCAAGGCCACTCAAAAAGCTCAAAATCTAGACCTTTTAGCTAACAAGCCGTCAAGGCCAGTCAAAGGTCAAAACCCACGTCTTTTGGCTAACAAGCCGTTAAGGCCAGTCAAAAGTTAAATCCCAAGCTTCTTTGGCTAACAAGCCATCATGGCCAGTCAAAAAGTTCAAAATCTAGACCTCTGGGCTAACAAGCCGTCAAGGCCAGTCAAAGGTCAAAATCCACATCTTTTGGCTAACAAGCCGTCAAGGCCAGTCAAAAGTCAAATCCCCAGCTTCTTTGGCTAACAAGCCATCAAGGCCAGTCGAAAAGCTCAAAATCCAGACCTCTTGGCTAACAAGCCATCCAGGCCAGTCAAAATCTCCTCGGCTTTCTGCTCTCTGTAGCCCATGGCGGCGGCGAAAGAGCGCGAACAACACTGAGGAGGAACAACAGATCTCCCCGGCTCCATGCTTTCTCTCGCTCAAGCCGGCAGCGAAAGAGCGCAGATAGCAGTGAGGAGGAACAATTCGCCATCTCTTTGCTCATTGGGACGTCCTCAGCATCTTTCTCCTGCTTCGTCGGCGAAAGAGCGTGGATGGTAGTGAGGGGGAACAACTCGACCTTTCTTTGCTTATTGGGGTGTCCTCATCATCTTCCTTCTCCTTTGTCGGCGAGGTTCTTTGCTGAGAGAAGTCATACTACTTCTGCATGTTCTTACCCTTCCCCCAGTTCAGGTGCGGTGCCTCTCTCTGTAAAATTTTTCCCTTTTGCTTTTGTCTCTTTAACTCTCTCTCTCCTCTCTCTCTCTCTCTTTTTGGAGTTTTTGGCAAAGTAGGTCGGTGGATCGACCAGGGAGACTTGAAGCAGGAGAAAAGCCCTAGGCGGCGGAAGCAAATGGGAACAGCCTTCTCACTACATTTGTGGTATGTATCTCATCATGTTTCTGCCCATTTTGCTTAGGGAAAATCTCAAGGGGTGTAATCTGGTGGTGGCTTTATAAATGTATGTTCATCTGTCCTCTGTTGCTTCTTTTTTCCAGCACCATCTCGATGCAACTGAGTGCTGCTTCTTTTTCTTTAACCCTATAGTTGTTTCTCTATTACAAATTTATGGTGCCGAATCGCAAGTCACCACCCATCATGATATCTTCGTTTCTCTTCTTTCTAATCACATCATCTTCGTTTCTGTCCTACTTCTCTGTATTTGATAATACTGTATGTGGTTAAGATTAGATTGTAATATAATTTATATACACAATGCATTTCTCCCAAGCACCATACCTTCTTTTAGCCCCTTTTTAAAAGCATTTGCCTACAAGGAGCTAAAAACTTGACCATCAAGCAATAATATCATCACTTTGACTTAACCAGCTAGAACTTTTGAAAAATTCACATTACTACCCATTGTTAAAGAACAAAATCTTGATGTAATGGTGCATCTCATAACCTTCCCAATCCACTTCTTATTAAAGCCCATACGTCCAAGGGTAGTCTGAATATAGCTCCAACTTAATTTTCAAAGCTATGCCTTTTTTCTATTCCTAATTTTTAGGTAATGAAGAGTCCCAAAAGGCTGCCATGTAATTGTCTAATATCAACCTTCCTTTGATCAAAGCTGATTGGTTGTGGTGAATTAGCTTATAAATAACATTCTTCAAAATAGTTGTCATCACATTGTTATGATTTTATAGCACTCATTGAACTATTCTGTAGGTCTAGAATCTCTAACCTTATCTACAACTTCCCACCAAGTTGGTTGAGTTGAAACACTTGATGCTTATGGGGGATGAGGCTTCGAACTCCTTTACCATAGGTACGAGGTCAGGTGAGGTGTTTGGCCGTATCAATGCTTATGGAAATCTTTGCCAAAGAGAAGTCGTACTTCTCCATCGGCTTCTTCCCCTTCAGGAGAGGTCTCAGAGGTGGATAATGCATAGATGGCAGGGAAGGAGCGAGAAAGGAGACGGCAGAATGGTGGTTGGCCGTGTCAATGCACATTTCCTCGTCGTCGTCGACTACTCCTGCAGCTTCTTATGCTTCCCCCAGTTCAGGTATGGTGCCTCTCTCTTTATGAAAAAATTTTCCCTTCTTTCTTTCTTTCGTCTCTCTCTCTCTCTCTCTCTTTTCTTTTTGAATTTTTGGCAAGGTAGGTTGGCGGATCCACTAGGGAGACTTCAAGTAGGAAAAGTGCTCTGGGCGGTGGAAGCAAACATGAATGGCCTTCTCACCACATCTGAGGTACATATCTCATCATGTTTCTGCCCATTTACTTAGGGAAACTCTGTGTGATCTGGTGGTGGTTTTATAAATGTATGTTCACCTGTCCTCTAGTTCTTTTTTTTCCAACTCCATCTTGATGCGACCGAGTGCCACTTCTTTTTCTCTATCCCTGTAGTTGTTTCTCATATTACAAATTTATAGTGCAGAATCGCAAGTCACCACCCATCATGATATGTTCATTTCTTTCTTTCTAAATTTGTTAACATTACCAAACATCACATCCTTCGTTTTTCTCCTACTTTATATTTTTTGCATCATATTATTGTTTCCTTCTCCTTCTCTGCTTTGCCTGTAGTCAGATAGTATAGTGCGGGGGTCTATTTTCTTTTTGCTTTCTATGGTTGCGGAGAGTGAGAAAGAGAGAAATCTCTTCTTTTTGTTTGTGTTCTTGGATATTTGAGTGCTTTCTCATTTTTTTGTTTTGCTTTGTCTCTCTTTGGATGTTGTGTGAATCACTTTTATATATGCTCTTTTGTCTTGTAAAAATGGAGAGAGAGAGAGAGATACAAAGAGCGAGAGTTGTCAAATTGGTTTATAAACCTATTGGGGAAAGGTTGTTGACATTACTAGCTTGCATTGCAGAATCGCAAGGCATCAATGCCCATGAATTATATATATATTTTCTGTTTCATTCCAATTTCACATCCAAACATTCACACTTCCACTACAAGATAAAACGGTGATAATGGCAGTACCCTCGGGTAGGATCTTGGTGATAAAGTGGTCCTAGTCTATGGGTAAACACTACAAATTATGTAGCTTTGGAAATTGGGGCTAATAAGTGTTGAAGGGTAAATTTGTGATGGATGCCTGCCAGGAGAAGCCTTGACAGTCCATTATATAATAGTCTAATGAGTTGGTTAACTGAAATCTATCTTGACAGTTAACTGCTCATATAACCAACATAAAAAGGGTTGTTGGACCTTGAAGATCAGATGATGGTTATCAATGGACCTGATTTCAACGGATTCATCAAGTAGCCTGCTCAAAGGCCAAATGAATTGTGATTTAAAGTGACCACATGGTTGTTGGAACGCGGATTATTTCCATCTTTCGATTTTATATCTTGCCGATGGAGAAATGAACTTTGGTCGCCAGAGGATGGTTTCCGTTCATTGATCTCTTTCGGTTTCTTTGCGGGCGTGCCAGACTGTTTGCGAGAAACAGACAAAGATTTATTTTACGAGGGGTATGTGCGAACCCTGATACCCTCGGATTTCATTTCATTTATTTTCCGCGTGCGCTCGCGTTCAGAGCGATTGGAGTGGTCGTGTACTGGACCGTTCCCCACCGACCGAAGTCGATGTTTCATTTACATCGAGTATAACACTCGAATACCTTCGAATGCGTAATGTTTGTTAAAAGACCGTATGCCGAAATTTAAAGAAAGACAGATGACAGATAAATTTCCACAATTTTATTCAAGCTCATGTCATTTATATTTATGACATTTACATTTGCACCTTTAGTGGGGCTTTTTATACCTCCACTGGGCGATTACAAGTATTTCGTGTACATGGGTGTCAACGACGAGGTGTTTGTGCCTCCGTCGGACGCTACACGGTGTGGGGGATACATCAATGTCCGTGACAGGGTGTTTGTGCCTCCGTCGGACGTTTACAAACTTGTCGGGTCCTCGATGCCCGAGGCGGGATGTTTTGTGCCTCCGCCAAGCATTTACCGACCTTTTGTCCTTTTAAGTCTACGACAGGGTGTTTGTGCCGCTGTCGGACAACATTGCCTCAACGCACGTCATTTGGCGACGGCGGAGGACTTAAATACAAACGCTGAGAGTCATGTGACAACCTGTGGTGTCTTCCTGCGGACGTGGCGCAATGCAACCCGAACGCTAAGGACGAAACACCAACGGGCGCCAAGGACTTCTCCTCAGCACGTGCGGCCTATTTAAGCTCGCGCACAGACACCCTTTTCAGCAGTGGTGCGTGTCTTGGTGTGTTTTTTTTTTTTTGCACGAGACCGGGGGGGGGGGGGGTTTGAATCGGCTTCGAAGCTCTCTTTTCAAATGGGGGTATGCCCCCGGCGGGGTGTTTGTGCCTCCACCGAGCAGCATTGCCTCTATGTACGTCGTTTGATGACGACGGAGGACTTAAATACAAACACCGGGGGTCATATGACAACCTGTGGTGTCTTCTCACGGATGTTGAAAGGTAAAAATGTGACACGTTTACTTCAGCAGGAATTATAGAATTCATCAGATGATGGTCCGGCGACTTGGCTAGTTGAAGCCTATTCTTGGCGGACAATCGTTCAAGTTATGGACATGATGAAAGGGGTCGTTGAGCCGTGAAGATTAAATGCTGGTTATCAACGGGCCTTCTTACAATATGTTATCAACAGCCTGCTCAGAGGCCAAATAAGTTGTGATTTAAAATGACCCATAAGGTTATTTAAGTTACAAACTTATTCAGTGGGATCCTTCCCCAAAATTCAGCAGGGGAGTTCCGGCCCTTAAAATGGCGCCCGGATTCTCGGTTAAAGTGAAAGTACAAGGAGAGCACGTCTCCGTCCAAAGTACGAAGCACGGAAAAATTCGGCAGCACAAGGTCTATAGACCGAGTATGAAGGACAAGTACAAAGAACAAGCTCGAGGAAGAACTCCGAGGCTTGCAAAGGCACCCTCCGATCGGGCAGAACTCCGAGAAGTCAGGGCGAAGCACCAAGGAAACGGAGCACGACTCCAGCAGCACCTCCGGCAGCACAAGGTCTATAGACTGAGTACGAAGAACAAGTACAAAGAACAAGCTCGAGGAAGAACTCTGAGGCTTGCAAAGGCACCCTCCGATCGGGCAGAACTCCGAGAAGTCGGGCAGAACTCCGAGACAGAAAGAAAAACTCCAGCACTTGGGCAAGATGGCCTTGTAAATGAGGGTGTAGGGGGGTATTTATAGACAAAACCCCCCTCTCTCTCTCTCTCTCCATCGGTTAGGACCCTCCTAACCGATGGTGACCTCACAATGAGGTCACCATCGGTTAAGGGGGGGGGTCTCCCCCTAATCGATGGTGACCTCATCATGAGATGAGGTCACCATCGGTTAGGGGAGATTCCCCCTTAACCGATGGTGATCTCATGATGAGGTCACCATCGGTTAGACCCCTAACCGATGGTGACCTCATGATGAGGTCACCATCGGTTAAGGGGGAATCTCCCCTAACCGATGGTGACCTCATCATGAGGTCACCATCGGTTAGGCTCCTCTCTCTTCTCTCCCACGCATTGTAAAGGGGCCGAAACCCCTATAAATACCCCCCCTATTCCAAAGGAAAGGGGGGTCTTCTACTTGCTCTGGCGAAGCCCTGTTGGGTTTTCCATTTGCCCCGGCGAAGCCCTGTTGGAAAAATCCCAGAAAAATAGAAAGGAGCATTTGCTCATTCCCTCTCTCATTTTCCAATCTCCCTTGCTTGGTGTGCGAAGGTATAAACCCCCCTTCTTTAGCCCGATAGGTCAGGCGTGGAGAGGAGAGTTGCCGGCGTAATCGTCATCGACATTCCTTCTTAATCCCCATCCCCTACATCGAGCAAGTCTCTGTGGGGTGATATTCTCGGGGTTTAAATGCCGTCCATATCGAGCAAGTCTCTATGGACACATGGTATTTAAATACCCATGTTCTCCCCGCCCATCGAGCAAGTCTCTGGGATGGTGGATTTTGTGCTTATATATATATGTTTTCTTGAGGAGACTCTGCCCAAGCGGAGGTTCTGCCCAAGGACATATTCGTATATTCACAAATTTGTGTTCTTATATATATGTTTCTTAAGACGAAACTCTGCCCAAGTGGAGGTTCCGATCAGGAACATATATATAAGATTACAAATTTGTAATTATATAAATATGTTCCTTAAGGAGAATCTCGCCCAGGCAAAAATCTTTCTCAGGGGACATATCCATATAAATACAAACTCGTGTTATATGTATATGTTCTTAGAGGAAACTCTGCCCAAGCAAAGGTTCTGTCCAAGAACATATTCGTATATTCACAAATTCATATTCTTATGTATATGCTCCTTAGGGGAAACTCTGCCCAAATGGAGACTCTCCTAAGAACATATCCATAAAATCACGAATTTGTGCTTATACGCATGTCTCTTAGAGGGAATCTTGCCCGGACAAAGGTTCCCTCCGAGTTCATATTCGTATAATCACGAACTTTATGTTTATGTAAATGTGTTTCTTAGTGGAACCTCTGCCCAAATAGAGACTCCGCCCGAAAGCATATCTATATAATCACAAATATGCCCCATTTGTATATGTTTCTCAAAAGGACTCCGTTCATACGGGGGCTCCTTCTTATCGGATACTCTGCTCAAATGGAGATACCGTTTGAGAATATATTCGCAAAGTGCAAATTGTGGTATACATATATATCTCTTCGAGGTAAAACCTCTCCGGGCAAGTTTCTCCCGAGAACATATGGACATAAGCATACGCCCATATAAACACGCCATTACAGGGATACTCTGCCTAAACAAGGACTTGCCAAGATATACTCATATATTCAAAAAAAAAAGGGGGATTGTGATAATATACACACATCCAAATAAAAAGGAAGATAAGACAGGAACCGTGCTCAGATACTTTAAATGGGAGCACATATGCACCTCCACGAGAACCATACCCGTGGAAATGGACTTTGGACAAAAATCACAATATGACAAGGACTTCCATGGAGATACATCCATATGCTCTCCGGAAATTGTACCCGCACATGAGCGAGAAATGAGGAGAAAAGAGACTCTGCCTCGAACTCGGACCTTGCTCAAAAAGGGCACTGTAAAAGAACCCCATATGAAAATTGGCACAATCACCCTTCTAATACGGAAGTGTTGCTCTGGGTTATAATACCCCCAAGTTCAGAATCAAAATCCATAGGCATATGCCCGTTCATAATGATAATCTCCATGTTTTCCCAAATAAAAATCCATAATCAACCTTTTGCAAAAAGGAGAAAAACCTCAAATCGGTCCACGGGTATATACCCGCTCCCCTTTTCAAAAGAAATCAAACTTTGGACTCCCAAAAAGGCAGTCATTTCAAAAAATGAAATATCCAAAGCAAAAGCATTTCAAAACAATCAAAAGAAACAAAAACATGTCATGATCAGGATTTTCAAAGAGCATGTATATTTTTCTCGTCCTTTACTATGAATGGTATTCGGGTTTAGACCGGTATCAAATAATACCAAGTGTCCTAACTCGATGTAAATGTAACATCGATTCCGGTCGATGGAGACAGAGGTCCAGCACATGCTACCCTAATCACCTGATGAGAATAGACATGGGACTCAAGAGGTTCAGATTAAAAAACGGCGCACCCGTCCGTTCGCGGACACAACCCGTCCGTTTCTCGGACACCATACTCGTCCGTTCCACGGACACCATACCCGTCCATTCCCCGGACACCCAAATTCTTCTTCCGCATTGTGCGGACTCTTTTTCTGTCTGTTAGACAGGCTGGCACGCCCCACAAATATCAAAATATAAAATATTGGAAATAAATGAATACATGCACCAAATAAAACGAATGAACAAAACCGAGTGTGAAAGAAAAGGAACGGAAATTTCTCCCCGTGTCAACACGGGTATATGCCCGTCTGCAATAATAATCCTCAGGTTTTCCAAAATAAAAACCTTCAAACAACCTAAAATGACCTTTCTCCAAAAAGGAGAGGAGGGTAACCCCAAATGGGTTCACAGAAATATATCGTTCCCTTCTTAAAAGTCATATCTCGGACTCCGCAAAAGGGCAGCCTTTTCAAAATGGAACACTCAAAGCAAAAGCATTTCAAAAATAACCAAAAGAAAAATGATACATCATGACCAGGATTTCTAAAAAAGTGTATATTTTCTCATCCCTTTGCTATGAATGGTATTCGGGTTAAAACTGGTGTTAAATAACACCAAGAGTCTTAACTCGATGTAAATGTAACATCGACTCCGGTCGATGGAGACAGAGGTCCAGCACATGCTACCTCAATCACCTGATGAGTATGGATACGGGACTCAAGGAGTTTATATTAAAAATGGCGCACCCGTCCGTTCCACGGACACCTCCAACCGTCCGTTCCACGGACACACCATACCCATCCATTCCATGGACACCAAAATTCTTCTTCCGCATTGCGCGGATTCTCTTCTGTCTCTTAGACAGACAGGCTGGCACGCCCCGCAAATACAAAAACCAAGGCATGTGAAATAAATGAATTCACCAAAGAAATGAAATAAAAAATGAATAAATTTAAAATCGCAAGAAGAAAAAAATCCCGTGCCAACAGCTGGCACGCCCGGTGGGACCTCTTCTCACCATTCATAGCAAAGGATGAGACATACATATATTTTTCGTGAAAGTCCTAATACTGATATTTTTCTTTGAAGGTACAAACAAGAAGGCAAATCACAAACTGTTGAAGATGGTCGTCACTTATGGACCTCTCGTCATTAACAACTATGCAAAGTTCGGTTATCTGGCGACTCCGATCGTATTCGGAGATTTCCCAGCAATTGTCGGATCCCTTAGTCTTAAGGGTGGTTCCATCATGCTAAAAAAAGCCTCTCTCCAACAAATCAACAAGGAAGACCCCCAAGAGCTGTGGGCACGTCAAAGTTCGTCCTGTTATTATAAGCAGGGGGCATCCGAATGCTCTCCAAAGGTAATGCTAATAAAGGGGATCAGCCTAACTCTGGCCAACAACATGTATTGGCTATGAGCCATTAAGGCAGGGCATATCCAGGACAATACATCAACCAAGGATATATTCTCATTTTCAATGCTTAGTTGTTTACAATTGCGATCGTTTATGTTTCCTCGGCAGTGGGTACATGGTGTCTGAAAAGTAATAGTCTAATATCTTTGTCTATTGTGACTCCAAATATAGCTCACCTTCATGGAATTATTAGGAGTCATATTATTGGCATCATTAAGTTTTGTATTCGTCCTCTGTGAATAGCAACAATCGAACTACATAAGATGATGATAAAGCCCATTTCATCATGCTTTGTTGTCTTTCTGTTCGTTGCTTCTAATTTGATTTGTTGCCAGCTAGTAACAATTGCCTAAATTTTTGTTCTCCTAGCAGTTTGTATGTGTCATCTTCATACATGTTACTGGCCTAAATTTTTGTTCTTCCAATGATATGTTTGTGCCATCTTCATAGATATTATATAATTCTTTAATATCCTTGGTTGTTGGGAAGTCCAACACAATAATTAAATGCTACTAGGCTAAGGGGGAAGCATATTTCATCATGGAATCTGTCTTTGTGCATATATTTGCATGCACACATAGGTGTGGCTCTGAACTATAATCTAGTTGATACAAGAATATTAAACTTGGGATGTGGTGTGATAATGCACTTATATTTCTGATTTTGCATTTTTCCTTGAGTTACAATATAGTTGTAAAGATTGGTAGGTTTGAGCTTTGCAGTTATGAATAGTTTGTATGGAACTTAAAATGTGGAAAACTGCATGATTATCGATGCCAATTTAATTTGTTTTTCACAGGATTTAAAGTTTTGAGAACATTTCAATATATCATCAATCGCTCTTTTCATTTCCCAAAAACTATATATTGTTGTTTTACGTCATTATGCATTGAATGCAATCTACTTATTTGTTCTTTGACTTTGAACTACTGGAGGTGTGGCGATGAGCACCAGAGAGTGTAACTCTGAACTATAATCTAGTTGATACAAGAATATTAAACTTGGGATGTGGTGTGATAATGCGCTTATGTTTCTGATTTTGCATTTTTTCCTTGAGTTACAATATAGTTGTAAGGATTGGTAGGTTTGAGCTTTTCAGTTATGAAATGTTCGTATTGAACTTAAATGTAGAAAGCTGCATGATTATTGATGCCAACTTTATTTGTTTTTCATAGGATTTAAAGTTTTGAGAACATTTCAATGTATCATCAATCGCTCTTTTCATTTCCCACAAACTATCTGCTGTTGTTTTACATCATTATACATTGAATTCCATCTACTTACTTATTTGTTCTTTGACTTTGAACTACAGGAAGTGCGCCGGTGAGCACCAGAGAGATAGAGAGAGATGGCCATGGAAGGCAAAATCGCCAGGATCGACCCAGAATCGGTCGATCCTGGATCGGATCGAGGGCTATGGATCCGATTATGGGGTGGAAGTCCCTGAATCGGCAAACTTCCAGCTGGATCGGCCAGAATCGAGTTGGATCGACTGGATCAAGCAAGGATCGACCGATTCCAGACTGATACAGGCCGATCCAGACTGATCCAGGTCGATTCCCTCAAGCTACCTTTAGGATCTTCTTCAGGCAGGGTTGTCAAGATCCCCTTATTTATCTGAATATCATTTAAGTAAATGTTAGTATTATATTTACTTAAGATATTACATGTAAATAAGAAAGTACCCCCCCCCCCCATTTGAATCTAATAAAAATATCAAAAAAATCATATCTCTTACCAATAAAAAGTCAACTCTCCCATCGAAGAAGAAAATCGCGATTTTGGTGATTTTAGCGAAATGCTAACTTTCTAATCTCTCGTAATTTAACTTATCTAAAAATTTGATAATTCAAATAAACCACATGGAACACTAAAATTCAAAGTCCGGTAAAAAAAGTCAAATGTGCATGTGACTTCTCCAATGGAGCCACTCTCCTACTGACAACACTTAATCTGCTTGAGACCTCTCAGGATTTGGTCAAACTTAAGTTATCATCATCCAAACCTCTCAGAATTTGGTCAAATTGAGCTACCATCACCCAACTCATGACATTCATGAGTTTGGGTGATGATAGCTTAGTTTGACCAAATCCTAAGAGGTCTCAAGTAGACTTAGTGCTGTCAGTAGGAGAGCGGCTTCTTGGAGAAGTCATATGCACGTTTTTTTTTTTTGTTGGACTTTAGATTTTTAGTATTTTATTAGACTTATTTGAATTATAAAATTTTAAATATGTCAAATTATGAGAGATTAGAAAGTTGCTTCTTTGATAAAATCATAAAAATTACGATTTTCTTGTTGGATGAGAGAGTTGACCTTTTATTAGTAAGAGATGTGATTTTTTTTATATTTTTATTGGATTCAAATGGGGGATATTTACATGTAATATCTTAAATAAATGAAACTACAAATTTTAGCATTTACTTTAATGGTATTCAGGTCAATAATACACTAAGTCTTTAATATTTTATACTTTTCTTGTATTATTATAGTAGTAATAATACACAAAATCTTATGTTTCATATATTATGAATGCATGTATGATTGATTTTTTATGCAAATATTAGTTCTTTCAATTTATCAGATTTTCCCTCATTTTTGCTATTTTCTGTTTTTTTTCCTGAATTTTCCTGAATTTTTTCCCAAAAAAAAAACCATTTTATAAATTGGCCGATCCAGGATCGGCCATACTTCCCTTGGATCCATGGGATCTTGCGATTCGATCCGATCCAGGATCGGATCGAGCCTGATCGATCCCGATCCCGATTCTGATCCTGCCTTCCATGGAGATGGCGGGGTGTGGGGGGGGGGGGTTGGTTATTTTACATAGAATCAGGGTTTGCCACATTGGATCCAATCGGCCGGATTGACTCGAATCGGAGTGTATCGCGGGATTCCCTATTTGCCGATTCCCTTGCGAATCGGACCTCTACCCATCTATTCTCATGCAAATTTGATCAAATCAACAGAAAAAAATTTATTCAGTGTGAATCGGGAATGTGGTGAACCTTGCGTAGAATATAATTCTCAATAGATGTCCATTCATGTTCTATTTCCATTCCGTCGCAGGACGTGACGGTGGGGCCTCTAAGGACATTATGATAGTGAGCGGTATATATGACAAATTGACAGTGCAAGTGTTAACTCAGACTATCGTGTAATTAGATGTTTAAGAGGGGTATGTATGCAAAAAGGTCTTTTGTTTAGTAGGTTGTCAGTTAAATATAAGGTGCAAGTTCACAAACTTGGTCTTAAATGAGATGTGGTGACAAAAGCGTCTCATTCTGTAGCTGTCACTTCTCTTCCTCGAAAAGCAGCAAGGAGTCATGATAATGGCCACGATGCATGGTTATTTGTTTCTGGGAGGTTATCTGTTTACCTTATGTTATTATTGTTATTGAATTTTCATTCAAGTGTTTAGCATTTGTCTTCTTTTCATATCACTATCTAAACGAAGGCCACATATTGATAAACTTTGCATCGAAAGTGACGAAGTGAGACAAGCTTCAGGTCTAGTACCAATCACTTCTCATCCTCAGGAAGCAACAAGGATCCATGATAAAGCTCATGATGACAGGTTATGTGGTCTAGGGAAGTCTTATTCTTAATTTGAAGTTATTTTTATTTTTGCATCCTTTTTTAAGTGTTTAATATTTTTCTACTTTTTAGTTCCCTTTTTAAACAGAGGTTGTCCATTGGCAAGTCATGGTTTGAATGAGAGGAGGCAACAAAAGCATTCCAATTCAGTACCCGTCACATCTCTTTTTTCGGGAAAAAAAAAAAGAAATCATGATAACCATGAAGACTGCATGAGATGTTGGTAACGTCCATTTTTACATGTTGCTTCATGTTTCCTGCTCATTTATAGTCTCCTTTTCAATGCCCAGGAGTTTACAATTGTGATCGTTTATGTTTTCTCGGCAGTAGGTACGTGGTGTCTGAAAAGTAAGTGTCTAATATCTTTGTCTATTGTCCACAATTAGGAGTCATATTATTGATGTCATAGAGTTTAGTATTCCACCTATGTTAATTAATTGTCAGCTACTAATAATTGCCTAAATTTTTGTTCTCCTAGAGATGTGTGTGTGTGTGTCGTCTTTAACTCTTTATACATGTTACTAGCCTAAATTTGTGTTCTCCAAATAGTGTGCTTGTTCATCATACATATTAATATAGTTCTTTAATATTCTTGGTTGTTGGGTAGTCCAACACAAGAATTAAATGCTACTATGCTAAGGGAGGAAGAATGTTTCCGCATGCTCTCTGTCTTCTATATCTATTATCTTATGTTATTTGCAATATATTTATTAAAAAATAATGATTCAACTGTGGCTAATTACAAATCCATATCAATAGTTCATATTGTAGAATGGCATGCCATTTTCTTTTTCTTGTTTTCTGTTCTAAATTCAGTGTTTTAATTTTCTCATCTCTGCTCATTTTCTAAATAAAGCTTTTGCGTTTCTTTGAGGGCTTGCTGCTGGGTTGCTAACACTACAAGAGGATCGATACTTGTCGTTGAGACCCTTCCTTCAGGTATAAACTAATTGGGATTTAGTTTGAGATTGAAAAGGTAAGGTTATCTAAATGGTTAATTGTTCATGTTTATACTTTTTTCTGTCTAAAATTGAAGCTTGAATGGAAAACAAAAGGTCTAATTCTTGGGCACGAGCTCGTTACGCCAGATGAGGTTGCACGTACAATGTTGGATGCATAATTTACTTTACTTTTATGTTTTCAGATATCCTGTCTATGAACTAATAGTATTCAGGTCATACTTTCCCTATTCTAATAAACGGCAGGGAGTAAGTATTTTCATACATATTCTCTATACATTCTTTTCCATTGCTTATGAAGGCTTCTACCTGTATTGGAAGAACACTTTAATTGTACTAAATGTTCATGTTTATTTTTTATCCTAAAAGATTCTTTACTTGTTTTGTCGTCACTAATGTTCTTCCTATACTGAAACCATTTCATAAGTTGGTGTATCACCATGAAGATAGTTTATTTTCTGGTATTAATTGATATTTGAAATTCACATTGTCCTTGACTTGTTATATATTACATCTTTATTGTGAAGGCTATTGAAACACAGGGCTAGCTGCTATAACTGTTGGTTAATATCGTTTTCAAGTTTTAGTACTGAGTTGTAATTTTTTTTTACTCAACTTAAATGAACCTTCCAGCTGAAAAAATCATTCTTCACATGGAGGAAAAGGATGAAATAAATCCTCTTTCATCATTTAGTGAGTTGGATTTTATTCTTTCAAGCCCATTAGATCTTTTATTAGAGTAAGGACCAAAAATTCATTGATATGGTCACAACTTCTACGTGTTGTGAAAGGTTCCCCGACCTGGCTATTGAAAATTTCTTTTGACCATCAAATGACCATCCTCCTTTATAATGTCCCAAAATGTCCAATAGGAAAATGCTAGAAAACAGTTTCGCCATGACTCTTCATTCCTACAACTGGCTCCCTAGCTGTCCTTTGAGTATTTGATGGCCAGGTGTATTTTGTTTATTGAATTTTGCCCATTTCGTCATTAGATTGCCATGGAAGATACGACCTTTGTTATACAGAAAGTAAGATTAATGGAAATGAAGAAATGAATGATCTTATCTGTGAGTTGTAGTTCATCTCTGTCTGACATGCATTATGTGTCAATAAGTAGATGCTTTTTGTTCTCTTTCTTCCTATGGTCATCTTATGCTATAGGGGCTCAGTTTGTCTAGGATTTTCTATATTGAGTGAGACTAAGAGAGGTGTCTGTCTTGTCACCGTCCTTCTTGGATGTTTTACTTCAACCGTCCTCAGGTAATGTGTTGCTTGGTTCTGTCTTCACATGTCCTCTTTCTTCTTCATAATGGTTGGTGAAAGGAAGGTGGTGGAATGAGAAAGATTGAGAAAGGGTTTAAGAAAATTTCAAGCTTCTTTTTCCATATTTGGGGAGAGGGAGGTGGTGGGGTGAGAGAGAGTAAGAGATTGCATACAAATTTGTTAGAGATATAGTTATTTCAAATTTGGGGAGAGGGAGGTGGTGGGGCAAGGGACTGGGAAGAGAGGGTTTTCTAATTTTGTTTTCTAATTTCTTTGAAAAGTAGGCTTTCCACCAAAAAAAAAAATGGGGGGTGGAGAGAGTCTACAAATGTTTTAAGTTGTTTTGAAAGGTAATTTTTAGATTTTGGGGAAAGTATTCTCGTCAGGGGGAGAGGGTTTAAATTTTTTTTTTTTTACAAATATTCAATAGGTTTGTGGTGTGATAATGCACTTATATTTCCGATTTTGCATTTTTCCTTGAGTTACAATATAGTTGTAAGGATTGGTAGGTTTGAGCTTTGCAGTTATGAATAGTTTGTATGGAATTTAAAATGTAGAAAACTGCATGATTATCGGTGCCAATTTTATTTGTTTTTCACAGGATTTAAAGTTTTGAGAACATTTCAATGTATCATCAATCGCTCTTTTCATTTCCCACAAACTGTATATTGTTGTTTTACGTCATTATGCATTGAATGCAATCTACTTATTTGTTCTTTGACTTTGAACTGCTGGAGGTGTGGCGATGAGCACCAGAGAGTGTAACTCTGAACTATAATCTAGTTGATACAAGAATATTAAACTTGGGATGTGGTGTGATAATGCGCTGTTGAACGGCAAAAGTGTGACACGTTTATTTCAGCGGAAATTACGAAATCCATCAGATGATGGTCCGGCGACTAGCCTAATTGAAGCCTATTTTGGCGGATGACGGTTCAAGTCGTGGACATGATGAAAGGGGCCGTTGGGCCACGAAAATTAAATGTTGGTTATCAGCAGGCCTGGTTACAATACATTATCAGCAGCCTGCTCAGAGGCCAAAAAGTTGTGATTTAAAATGACCCCAAGGTTATTTAAGTTACAAACTTATTAGCGGGATCCTTCCCCAAAATTCAGCAGGGGAGTTCCGGCCCTAAAATGGTGCCCGGAGTCCCGGTTAAAATGAAAGTACAAGGAGAACATGTCTCCGTCCAAAGTACGAAGCACGGAAAAATCCGGCAGCACAAGGTCTATAGACCGAGTACGAAGGACAAGTACAAAGAACAAGCTCGAGGAAGAACTCCGAGGCTTGCAAAGGCACCCTCTGATCGGGCAGAACTCCGAGAAGTTGGGGCGAAGCGCCAAGGAAACGGAGCCGGACTCCAGCAGCACCTCCGGCAGCACAAGGTCTATAGACCGAATACAAAGAACAAGCACAAAGAACAAGCTCGAGGAAGAACTCCGAGGCTTGCAAAAGCACCCTCCGATCGGGCAAAACTCCGAGAAGTCGGGCGAAAACTCCAAAAAACAAGCAGGACTTCAGCAGCACCTCCGGGCTCCAACAAGTCCTGGAAATGGGGGTATAGGGGGGGTATTTATAGACAAAATCCCCCCTCTCCCCTCTCTTTCCATCGGTTAGGTCCCCCTAACCGATGGTGACCTCACAATGAGGTCACCATCGGTTAAGGGGGTCTCCCCCTAACCGATGGTGACCTCAACATGAGGTCACCATCGGTTAAAGGGCTAACCAATGGTGACCTAAGCATGAGGTCACCATCGGTTGCCCCTAACCGATGGTGACCTCATGATGAGGTCACCATCGGTTAGGGCTCTCTCTCTCCTCTCTCCCACGCATGTAAGGGCCGAAACCCCTATAAATACCCCCCCTATTCCATAAGGAAAGGGGGTCTTTTGCTGCCTCGGCGAAGCCCTGTTGGGAAAATCCCAGAAAAATAGAAAAAGAGCCTTTGCTCATTCCCTCTCTCATTCTCCAATTCCCCTGCTTGGTGTTCGAAGGTACAAACCCCCTTCTCTAGCCCGATAGGCCAGGCGCGGAGAGGAG
This sequence comes from Colocasia esculenta, assembly GCA_014218235.1. Taxonomy (NCBI): domain Eukaryota; kingdom Viridiplantae; phylum Streptophyta; class Magnoliopsida; order Alismatales; family Araceae; genus Colocasia; species Colocasia esculenta. The sequence continues at coordinate 60,540,771 of CM024763.1, read as the reverse complement.
AGCGGTCGGCGTGATCGTCATCAACATTCCTTCTTAATCCCCATCCCCCACATCGAGCAAGACTCTGTGGGGTGATATTCTCGGGGTTTAAATGCCGTCCATATCGAGCAAGACTCTATGGACACATGGCATTTAAATACCCATGTTCTCCCCGCCCATCGAGCGAGACTCTGGGATGGTGGATTTTGTGCTTATATGTATATGTTTTCTTGAGGAGACTCTGCCCAAGCGGAGGTTCTGCTGCCCAAGTACATATTCGTATATTCGCAAATTTGTGTTCTTATATATATGTTTCTTAAGACGAAACTCTGCCCAAGTGGAGATTCCGTCCAAGAACACATATATAAAGATTACGAATTTGTAACTATACAAATATGTTCCTTAAGGAGAATCTCACCCGGGCAAAAATCTCTCTCAGGGGACGTATCCATGTAAATACAAACTCGTGTTATATGTATATGTTTCTTAGAGGAAACTCTGCCCAAGCGGAGGTTCTGTCCGAGAACATATTCGTATATTCACAAATTTATGTTATTATGTACATGTTTCTTAGAGGAAACTCTGCCCAAATGGAGACTCCCCTAAGAACATATCCATAAAATCACAAATTTGTGCCTATACGCATGTCTCTTAGGAGGAATCGTGCCCGGACAAAGTTCCCTCTAAATTCATATCCGTATAATCACAAACTTCATGTTTATATAAATGTATTTCTTAGTGGAATCTCTGCCCAAATAGAGACTCTGCCCGAGAATATATCTATATAATCACAAATATGCCCCATTTGTATATGTTTCTCAAAAAAAGGACTCCGTTCATACGGGGGACTCCTTCTTATCGGATACTCTGTTCAAGTGGAGATACCGTTTGAGAATATATTTACAAAGTGCAAATTTGTGTTTATACACATATATCTCTTTAAGGCAAAGCCCCTCCGGGTGAAGTTTCTCCCGAGAATACATGGATATAAACATATGCCAATATGAAAATATCTCTACAAGGACACCCTGTCTAAGTATGGACTCACAAAGACATATTCACATGTTCAAAAAATAATAATAAAAGAGGGACTGTGATAACATACACACATCCAAAGAAAAAGGGAAATAAGACAGGAACCGTGCTCGGATACCCCAAATGGGAGCACATATGCACCTCCACGAGAACTATACCCGTGGAAATGAACTTTGGACAGAAATCACAATGGGACAAGAACTTCCATGGAGGTACATCCATATGTTCTCCGAAAATTGCACCCGCACAGACAAGAACCGTGCTCAGATACCCTAAATGGGAGCACATATGCACCTCCACGAGGAATATACCTGTGGAAATGGACTTCGGACAAAAATCACAAATATGACAAGGACTTCCATGGAGATACATCCATATGATCTCCGGAAATTGGACCCGCACAAGTACGAAATGAGGAGAAAAGAAACTCTACCTCAAACTCGGACTCTGCTCAGAAATGGCGTTGCAAAAGAACCTCATATAAAAATTTGCACAATCATCCTTCTAATATGGAAGTGTTACTCTGGGTTATAACACCCCCAAGTTCAGAATCAAAATCTTCGGGCATACACCCGTTCACAATAATAATCTTCATGTTTTCCCAAACGAAAACCCATAACCAACCTTTTGTAAAAAGGAGAAAAAGACCTCAAATCGGTCCTCGGGTATATACCCGCTCCCCTTTTCAAAAGAAATCAAACTTTGAACTCCCAAAAGGCAGTCACTTCAAAAATAAAATATCCAAAACAAAAGTATTTCAAAACAATCAAAAGAAAGGAAAAACATGTCATAATCAGGATTTTCTAAGAAAAAGCATGCATATTTTTCTCGTCCTTTTGCTATGAAATGGTATTCGGGTTTAGACCGGTATTAAATAATACCAAGTGTCCTAACTCGATGTAAATGTAACATCGATTCCGATCGATGGAGACAGAGGTCCAGCACATGCTACCCTAATCACCTGATGAGAATAGACATGGGACTCTAGAAGTTCAGATAAAAAAAAAAAAAAAACGGCGCACCCGTCCGTTCGCGGACACACCCGTCCTTTTTCGGACACCATACCCGTCCTTCGCGGACACACCCGTCCGTTCCACGGACACCATACCCGTCCGTTCCACGGACACCATACCGTCCGTCCACGGACACCATACCCGTCCGTTCGCGGACACACCCGTCCGTTCCACGGACACCATACCCGTCCGATCCACGGACACCAAACCCGTCCGTTCCCCGGACACCAAAATTCTTCTTCCGCATCGCGCGGACTCTTTTTCTGTCTGTTAGACAGGCTGGCACGCCCCCGCAAATATCAAAATAAAACAATAAATACATACGCCAAATAAAATGAATGAACCAATACACCACGAGATATATTATTTTTTATAAAAGGGAAAAACTCCTCCCTCGTGTCAACATGCGCTTATGTTTTTGATTTTGCATTTTTTCCTTGAGTTACAATATAGTTGTAAGGATTGGTAGGTTTGAGCTTTTCAGTTATGGAAAGTTTGTATTGAACTTAATGTAGAAAGCTGCATGATTATTGATGCCAACTTTATTTGTTTTTCACAGGATTTAAAGTTTTGAGAACATTTCAATGTATCATCAATCGCTCTTTTCATTTCCCAAAAACTATCTGCTGTTGTTTTACGTCATTATACATTGAATTCCATCTACTTACTTATTTGTTCTTTGACTTTGAACTCCAGGAGGTGCACCGGTGAGCACTAGAGAGATAGAGATGGCGGGGTGTGGGGGGGGGGGGGGGGGGTTCACAGTGAGAGATAGCGAGAGGGAGAGAGAGAGGGATGGCGGGGGGGGGGGGTTGGTTATTTTACATAGAATCACGGTTTGCCACATCGGATCCAATCGGCCGGATCGACTCGAATCGGAGTGTATCGCGGGATTCCCTATTTGCCCGATTCCCATGCGAATCAGACCGCTACCCATCTATTCCCATGCGAATTTGATCAAATCAGAAGAAAAAAAAATATGATTCAGTGCAAATTGGGAATGTGGCGAACCTTGCGTAGAATATAATTCTCAATAGATGTCCGTTCATGTTCTATTTCCATTCCGTCAGTAGGTTGTCAGTTAAATATAAGGTGCAAGTTCACAAACTTGGTCTTAAATGAGATGTGGTGACAAAAGCGTCTAATTCTTTAGCTGTCACTTCTCTTCCTCGAAAAGCAGCAAGGAGTCATGATAATGGCCACGATGCATGGTTATCTGTTTATGGGAGGTGTTGGCAAGAAAAAATTGTAACAACCCCCCCATTCCCAGAAATCCCAAGAGCACCCATATAATGGGGCATATGGGGGCCTATTTATAGGCAAATTCCCCTTCCCCCCTAACTGATGGTCCTATCCATTGGTTGGAGGGGTAAACCCCCCCAACCGATGGACCCCTCCATCAGTTAAGGAGATTTCCCCCCTAACCGATGGGGGGTACCATCGGTTAAGGGGCAATACCCCTAACCGATGGACCCCTCCATCGGTTAAGGAGGATTTCCCCCCCTAACCGATGGGGGTACCATCGGTTAAGGGGAAATACCCTTAACCGATGGACCCCCTAACCGATGGGGGGGTCCATCGGTTAAGGGGGGGGGCCACCTCTCTCATGCGCATTGTAAAGGGGGCAAACTCCTATAAAAGGGGATGCACCCCCATTGTTCCAAGGGTCCTTCCCCGGTTCCCTTGCTCCGACTTTCAAAAAAAAAAGAGAAGGAAAAATCAAAGAAAAAAGCAAAAAGCTTTCTCAGCCTCTTTCAAACCTCCCCACTTGTTCTTCAAGTTCCCCTTCTCGGTGTGAAGGTATCAGCCCTTCCCCTGCTCGGTGTGGAGTGCGGGACATCCAATAAGCGCAAAGAAAAGGGAGATCGTCTCCATACGACATCGACATCTCTTCCATCCCCCTCCATGGAGGGCTTCTCAAAGAAATCATAGTGCAGTCCTTGCCCCCACATCAAGCAAGACTCTGTGGGGGTAATATCCTTCGGGGTTTAAATATCTTCCATATCGAGCAAGACTCTATGGATAGATGGTATTTAAATACCCTTGTTCTCGTGCTCTAATGCCTCCATATTGAGCAAGACTCTATAGGTATGCGCATTTAGATGCACATGTTCTCTCCGCCCGTCGAGCAAGGCTCCGGGATGGTGGATTTTGTGCTTATATGTATATGTTTCTTAGGGGAGGCTCTGCCCAAAGCAAAGGTTCTGCCTGAGGACATACCCATATAACCACAATTTTGTGCTTATATGTATATGTTTCTTAGAGGAGACTCTATCCAAGTAGAGGTTCTGCCCGAGAACATACCCATATAATCACAATCTCATGCTCATGTGTATATGTTTTCTTAAGGATACTCCACCTAAGCGGGGGTTCTGCCCGAAAACATACTCATATGTTCACAACTTTGTGCTTATATGTATATATTTTCTAAAGGAAACTCTGCCCAAGCGGAGGTTCTGCCGGAATCATATCCATATATTCACAAATATTGTGCTTATATGTATATTTCCTAAAGAAAACTCTGCCCAAGCGGAGGTTCTATCCGGGAAAATATCCATATACTCACAAAAAGTTGTGTTCATACGCGTATGTTCTCGGGGAGAAACTCTGCTTAAACGGAGATCCTGCCAAAAATATATCCATATGTTCCCGAGTATATGTTCATATGAATACGTCTTTTAAAGGAAACTCTGCCTAAGCCATGGTTCTGCCCAAAAAACATATTCATATGTCCATAAATATATGTTCATATGAATGTATTTCAGGGAGATCCCCTGTTTATACAGGGGCTCTCTCCCCTAAAATAAATCCAACCATATGTCAATCAAACTCATACTCATATGTTCGCGCAGTCACAATGCCTATGCGGGAGCGCTGCCTAAATTTACAACATACATGAATCTCAGATAAATTTACGGGTATATACCCGTTCATTTCCTAAATCACGTATCAAATCCTCAAAAAGGGGTTCATATCTTTCTCAAAGTAAAATTCCAAAGCAAATAACATGTCCCGGGCATCAAATAAATCCATGGGTATATACCCGTACACTTCTTAAACTATATTTTCAAGAAAGTCCCCAAAAAAGGGAACTCATACTCCTTTCTAAACACACCAATACATCCAAACATTCAAATGAAATCACGGGTATACACCCGTATATTTCCCAAGATTATATCCATACTCCTTTTCAAAATGAAACCCTTCCCTCAAAATAAACACATCCCTTTTCAAAAATAAAATACCTCTTTCAAAGGAACAAATATTTCTTTCCAAAACAAAATTCTGAATACCCTTCTCAAAAGGAGCAAATCCTTCCTTTTAAAACTAAAATTCATTTTGTCCGACAATAGTAAAAAGGGAAAACATCGTATTACAATTTTCTAGAAATGCATATTCTTTCGACTTTGCTATGAATGGTATTCGGGTTAAAACTGATGTTAAATAACGTCAAGGACTTTTAATCCGATGTAAGCAAACATCGATTCTGATCGATAGAGACAGGGGTCTAGCACACGCTACCATAATCGCCTAACGAATATAACGCGGAACCAAAGAAGTTCAGATTAAAAATGACGCACTTGTCCATTCCATGGACATCAAATTTCTCTCCGTATTGCGTAGATTCTTTTCTCTGTCTGCTAGGCAGGCTGGCATGCCCCGCAAGGCAAAATAAAATAAAATAAGTAAAAAATCAAATCAAACTCAAACATCCATAGACGCTCTCCCAGAAGGCTGACAACCGCAAGAAGCAGGGAGAGGGTCGCCATATACCACCATCGTGGGACGATAATTTATGGAATTTTTCCGCGTGTCCACAGCTGGCACGCCCGGTGGGACTCCTTCTCACCACTCATAGCAAAAAGGGCAGATATATGCATTTCATATGAAAATTCTAATACTGATGTTTTTCCTTGATAGGTACGCAGACAATCAAAAAAGCAAACTTCAAACTGTTGGAGATGGCCGTCACTTACGGACCGCTCGTCGTCAACAACCATGCGAGGTTTGGCTACCTGGCGACTCCAATCGTGTTTAGAGATTTCTCGGCAATCGTCGGATCCCCTTACTTCCTGGGGGTGGTTCCGGCTCATCAAGGGGAGGGTGCTGCTCAAAAATCTCCCTCCAACAAATCAACAAAGAAGATTGGCAGGAGTCGTGCCAATATCAAAGCTCGTTCTGCAACTATCAATGGGGGCACCCAAATGCCCTCCAAAGATGATGCTACCAAAGGGGCCAAACCCCACCCAACTCAAATCCGGACTTATTCATCTCACGTGATAGGTATTTTCCAACAATCCCAACCTCGAACCGCTTCTCAGTCTTGCAGTGGTTTTGAGGAAAACAAGAAGATTCCATGATGGAGGCCAGTGTCAAGCAAAAGACCCAACGAGCCGCCAAATTCAAACAAATCTGGATTCCCAAAAAGGAAGCCTGGAAACTCAAGAAAACTCAAACAAATGCACCAAAGGTGTTCGGAAAGAGAAGCAATACCAAACATGCTTCTCTTCAACATGATGAATCCAAGCACCTTCAAGGACAAAAAAGTAAAGGAGTGTACAAGAAATCAAGCTATACTCCTCAAGGCCTGAAGAATATCCAGGTAGTCAAAGAAAATTCAACTCAACAACTCAAACCCCGCGTATCGGTCTTCGACCGTATACCGCGAATTTCAGTATTTGATAGGATGGGGGCAATTCCTAATGCCAGTACCCGCTCGTCAAAAAGACGACGTGTCACTTGGGCAGCTGAGGAAAAACCCAAGCTCATAATCTTCTCATGCTATGCCTCCGGGAAGGATTCTGGCGAACCGGCGGAATAAATCGCAGAAGCCACTCCGAATATTCTCACTGAGGCTACTCATCCCAATACCAGACAATTTGCCAGAAGAAACAGCCAACTTGGCGGGCAGGCTGGAACGTCTGGTCAAGCTCCTCCTCACGAAGACTACATAACTTCAAAGATGACGTGGAAAGTCTGATCGGACAAGGGATAATTGACTTGGGTAATTCTCGGGTCAACCCTCCACAACCTCATACTCAACAGCCGCCGAATGGACTAGCCAACTCTAAGTCCCACTCAGCAAATGTCATCAATGCATCATCATCCTTCCGCCTCCCTGAGTCAGAGGCTGAGCAACCATTTCCACATCCATATTTGTCCAGTCGATGGTATACGAACTGGCATCCCTACATCAGCGCTCATTTACTGAAGAAAATACCAAGTTCGTATTTGATAATCTCATAAGGCAAAAGCTGGTTAAGGTGTTCAAACCAGCACCTTATATCTTCAAAAGTTAAAAGGAGATGCAGGAATACTGTGAATACCATTCCATGGTCATGCATCCCACCAAAGACTGCTCGGAACACCATGATCTGATCGAAACACATATTCGAGAAGGAGTAATTGATCAATATGGAAATTCCTTGAAGCCAACAAACTTTGGTGAGGCATCACAACAAGTATATGATCCAAGCCCAGAATTTCAAGCACAATATCAAGACATATGCGAATATTATCACTTTCAACTGGGCTATGGACAAAGCAAACGCAAAGCCAAAGTGGAAAAGCGCAAAGCTGCCATTTTGCAATACAGAAATCAAATACCAGAAGAAGCTGCGGCGGAGCCAATCTCGCAGCAAGCAGAGGAGTTTGTGGATGATTACTACCAACTCCCATCTGAAATTGTTGAAGAAGTAATTAATTCAACAATTGAGGCCCAAGCCTCAGAAGCTAAATGGGTCATTGTGGGCCCTCCAAAATCAATAAATCCCAAAAAATCCAAGGAATCCATGGCAAAAGGCAGCTCTAGCAAAAGGAGCGTCTCCAAGCCATCTCCAGAGCAGGAAGTCATAAGCTCAGTTGAAGCCTTGCAATGAAAAATAGAGAGAAAAATAGAAGAGAAATGAAAAAAGAAAATTGATGAAACAAATGGAGCGCACTTCTGTTGCAGAAGTTCCTCAAGAATTAACTCCTCACCAGAAACTTCAAAAGCTAATTGATGAGCTGGAAGAATATATACCTCCCAGGCCTTCCAATAGAGCTACGCTCGACCAATACATCTCATGGGAGGAGCTAGAACGAAAAATTCGGCTCCGGAATTGGCTTTATCAAGTGCAGCAAGAAGCTCTAGAAGAAGGGGAGCATCATCTCTCAGCTCGACTAGAAGTCTTCAATGAAGGTGAAAAAGTCAACATTGAAGAGTTGGACTCCATGTTCAACTCTTTTACCTAAAACATGGTGTTCGTACCTCCACCCAAGGAGCTACAAATCTTCCAAAGTGATACTACTATACAAGCTAAAAATAAACCAACGATGCTGACATATCGGTGTCGGCCTACAAATAATTCGAACCGCCATCGCAGGAGAGGACGTGGTAGATCGCAAAAAGCCACATCTACCACTGCCAAGAAGTCTGATATTACGAATTCAAGCAAAGTAATACTCTTCCGTGGCGAAGAATCAAGGCCTCTGCCCGAAATTGAAATTCAGGCAGATTCTTATGTCTTCGACCCTTTAGATGAAGAAGAGGGGTTGCTCAATATAGCTTCTCATCCAAAGAATGAGGGCCAAAGTCCATATGCCTCGTCAAATGGGCCGGACAACACTCCTATCCTTCAAAATGAAAAGCCATCGAGCTCCCTCTTTCAAAAGAAAATTGTCAAGCCAAAGGAGCCGTCTGAATCCTTGATTGGGGGATCCTCCCCATTGGACCAGACACGTGCTGAGGCTGATGACAAGATTCTTCAGCAGCTCAAATCACTCCCCGTCAATATTACTGTCTGGGAGGTAATTGCTTAGAACAAAGACTTAAGGGAAACCCTCATCAAAATACTCCAAGAACCAGAAGCTTATGAGGCTCATATGACTAACTTTTTCAAGCTCAAGCATATGAAGCATTGGCGGCAATGTCACCTTCACAGATGAAGATATGTTGCTATCCTCTCCTTGCTATAACCGCCCGTTATATATGAAGGGGCTAGTAAACAGCAACAAATTAAATCAGATCTTAATCGATCCGGGGGCATCCATCAACTTAATGCCCTATAAAACCTTTGAATCTCTACATCTCATGCCTTATATGCAGCAGGTAAGGGATGTAAGATCACTGGTTTCAATCAAAATTCTGAAGAAGCCATCGGAAGAGTCACCGTCGACCTAACTCTGGGTGACTTCACCACCAAGGTGACCTTCTACATCATTGATGCTGATACAACATACAAAATATTGCTCGGGAGACCCTGGCTTCATGAAAATTGGGTCATCCCGTCAACACTACATCAATGCATCAAATATGCCAAAAAAGGAAAGCAGCATACAGTCTTTGCTGATCAAGCCCCGTTCCGAGAAGATGAATGCAACTTGACTGATGCCCTCCTATATCTTGAAGGACCAATTCTTCAACCCTCAGCCCAGCCAAAGGGAAGGGTAAACAAACTGGATGCTCAGTTGAAGATAGCGAGACCGAAGAGCTTTTTGTAATAAACAAAGGCCTTGTCGAGCTCCACACAAAGAATTTCGGACGTAAATCAACCCGCTCAGAAAGGCGGAGCATCAATTATGAAGCTGATCATGTAAGTCAAGCTATCAACAGGAGCATTCCTCTGCCTCCTAACTGCATGCAAATCCATTCCCCAAAGCAAGATCAAAGCGTTCGGCGTTTGAAAACATTCGTCGTCACTTATCAAAGAAAAGAAGAAAAGAAGAATGCCATAAAGGAAGCAAACCCAAGCCACTTGTACAAAGGGGAGCCAATACCTCAAGCACCTGTAGAAGATAATTTCGGTTGGGATGATAGACCCGATAATCATCTCGAGCCAATACAAGAAATGGCTGATATGCCAAAAAGTATCAAAGAAATGTGCAAGAAGCAAAATATCCCTCAGGTACAAAATGCCTCCCGACGGGATTTCTTCAAGTAATTATGGGAACCTTCCCAAGTGCGAGGGCAACCTCCATTCTCTAGGAAAGATACAAGAGGGCTAGGTTATGATACCGGGTCCTTCTATACAGTTAATGTTGTTGGACTATTGTCGAAAACTTGCAATGCAGAAAGCAGCCAAGAATCCTCCAGCTCCAACTCTCAAAATGATATTATCTCTTCCACGAAGAAACTATCAAATGAAGAATCGCCAGAAGAATCTGACGAGCAATCTTCACCAACAAATCTCGAAGATATAAATTTCTATGAAGTCTACATCGCCAATTCTGACGACGATGAAGACTTCGTGGATCTGCAACCAGCTCCTCAAGAAATCAAAGCTGGCGGGCAAGCCACAATTGATGAATTAATTGAGCTCAATCTCGGGGATCAAGAAAACCTTCGTCCAATCCTCATCAGCGCCCTTCTTGATGAACAAGAAAGGCGGTATTATCAAACTTTCCTACTGGAATTCAAAGATTGTTCTGCTTGGAATTACAAAGAAATGCCCGGGCTGGAGTCATTAGTCGCCGAGCATGAATTATCTATACTTCATACAGCCAAACCTGTCAAACAAGCTTAAAGGCGCATGCGACATGAGCTGGAACTGAAAGTAAATGCTGAAGTCGATAAACTCTCTGAAGTAGACTTCATCGAGTCGTGCATATATCCAATTTGGCTTGCCAATATTGTCCCAGTAAAGAAAAAGAATGGTCAAGTCCGGATATGCATTGACTATAGGGACTTGAATAAGGCATGTCCTAAAGATGATTTCCCAATTCCAATCACAGAAACCATGGTGGATATGACCACCGGCCATGAAGCTTTGTCCTTTATGAACGGGTCTTCAGGCTATAATCAGATCCAGATGGCAATCAAAGATAAAGATCATACTGCCTTCAGATTGCCTAAAGGTATCTTCAACTACAAAAGGATGCCCTTTCGTGTTGAAAAATGCAGGTGCCACATATCAAAGAGCCATGACCAAAATATTCAATGAAATGATCCATGACGTGGTCGAATGCTACGTTGATGACTTAGTCGTTAAAACAAAAAAACGGGAAGATCTATCTGATCTTCGCCGTGTTTTTGAAAGACTTTATCAATACAAACTGAAAATGAACCCCATGAAATGTGCATTCGGGGTTTCAAGCGGCAAATTCCTGGGATTTGTTGTCAAATATCGGGGAATAGAAATAGACCCCGACAAAATCAAGGCGATCTAGCAATTACCACCTCCTCAAAATCTGACCGAGTTAAGGTCATTCCAGGGAAAGCTAGCCTATATCAGGCGATTCATCTCTAATCTCTCAGGAAGGTGTATGTCCTTTGGCAATTAATGAAGAAGGATGCTCCTTTCATCTGGGATCAAGATTGCCAAGCTGCCTTTGAGCAAATAAAAGAATATCTTCTCACTCCGCCAGTCTTGGGAGCCCCAATCGGTGGAAAGCCTCTTATACTCTATATTGCAGCTATGGACGCCTCTTTGGGGCCTCTATTAGCACAAATAAATGAAGAAGGCAAGGAGCAGTCCTTATATTATCTCAACAGGAGGCTGATTGGTCTGGAACTCCGATATGCTCCAATGGAGAAAGTCTGCCTAGCACTAGTATTTTCCGCCAAGAAATTAAGGCATTATCTACTGGCTCATGAAGTCAAACTCATCTCCAAGTATGATCCACTCAAATATCTACTGAGGCAACCCGTATTGTCAAGAAGACTCGGAAAGTGGGCCTTACTCCTCATGGAATTTGATATCATGTATATCCCACAAAGGGCAATCAAAGGGCGAGGCTTGGCTAAATTCTTGGCTACACATCCAGTGCCAGAAGATTCACCCTTATCCATAGATCTTCCAGAAGATGAAATTCTCTCTCCTACAAATGAGAGAGAAAATCAAGTTCAAGAAAATCCAAATCTCGAAGAGGTCATCACAATTGAATTGTCCTCCTGGGAATTATATTTCGATGGAGCTTCTCGGACACTCCATTATACAGACGGTTCCGTCAGTCTCAATACTGAAGCAGGTATCGTCTTAGTCACTCCCCAAAGATGAATCTTATATAATTCTTGTGCTCTTATGAAGCCATTAACAAATAATGAAGCTGAATATGAAGCTCTAATTATTGGGCTTCGGCTAGCTCTCAAAATGGGAATCAAAGGCGTACAAGTTTATGGTGACTCATAGCTCGTCATCCGACAAGTGTTGGGCCAGTATGAAGTCCGAAAACAGCAACTACTTCCATATTATAATACAGTCATGAAGCTCAAAGAAAAATTCAACTTCTTCGACATATCTCATGTGCCGAGAAGTGAAAATTCTCAAGCAGATGCTCTAGCCAAATTCTCTGCCATAAAATTACCTCCCGAAGGAGAATTGGACATAATTGTCCGACATAGAAGACTCATGCCAAGTGTCCTTGACAGTGAGTCCAATATCACAATTGAAGAAGTATATATCACATAAGAAAATGCAGCAAATGAATCTGAAGATTGGCGTGAGCCGATTATCAAAATCAAGAAAGGTTGGCTACCTCCTAATCGAGCTCAGAAAATTTAGCTCTTATGCAGAGCCGCATTATATCAGCTAATAGAAGATCAACTATACAGACTGGTCCATGAAAGAAAAGGACCAGTCCTCCTCAGATGCATATCTCTCAAAAAAGCCAAAATCATCATGAAAGAAGTTAACTCTGGGCTGTGTGGTGCACACCAGGTAGGTGAGAAGATGAAAATCAATATCAAATTAAAAGGCTTCTACTGGCCTACCATGTACGCGGATTGCATTCAACATGCCCGTACATGCCATCAATGCCAAGCATTCGGCCCCGTGCCGAGGACATCGCCAAACATACTACATCCTACAGCGCTAACCTGGCCGTTTGAAGAATGGGGAATGGATATTGTGGGACCATTCCCACCCTCATCTCAAGGCCACAAATTCATATTGGCTGCCACAGATTACTTCTCTCGATGGGCTGAAGCTATTCCATTACGAGAAGTAACGGGAGAAGTAGTCGTCAAATTTGTCAAGCAAAACATAATATACATATTTGGTACCCCTCACAGGATCATGTCCGATAATGGGTCACAATTTTGAAACAAAACAATATATGCATTGGCAGCCAAATTTCATATTGATTGGAGAACATCATCAGTATACAATCCACAAGCCAATGGCTTGGCGGAAGCCTTCAACAAAACCCTCTACAAGCTGCTCGCCAAAATAGTCGGCGGTTGAAAGCGGGAATGGGGAGAAAAAGTTCATGAAGCTTTATGGGCTTACCGAATAGTATATAAAACCCCTACCGGGAGTTCGCCTTTGTCCTTGGTATATGGAGCTGAGGCAATGATACCAATAGAAATTGAAATGGCATCTTATCGGGTGGCAATCCAAAATGAACTTCAAAGTCAAGATCAAAATCAAATAGAAAGAAGACTCGAGGAGCTCTCCAATCTAGAAGGAAGGCGACTTGAAGCATATAAATCCCTCTAAGCATATCAAGCTAGATGGGCTCGTGCATTCAACAATTTGGCAAGACCCAGGGCATTCAAGCAAGGGGATCTCGTCATGGTCAAATGCAGAGAAGCAATGGCCAGAAAGTCAAGTGGCAAACTGCAACCCATCTGGCTTGGCCCATTCATCGTCACCTTGGCGTATGAAGGAGGTGCATACAGGTTGGTGGATCATAAAGGTATTGTGCCCTTTCCTCCACTCAACGGCAAACACTTGAAACTATACCATGCACCAGAACATGAATTCTCTGGCCAATCATCAAAGTAAAAACCGATCATCTAGATTGGCGGGAAGCCGAAGAAGAAGAATAAAGGCATCCTCTTCAACGATTGATGCTGAAATACAAGTTTGTCATAGATAGGGACAAAGGAATCAAACCTCCGTATGCCCGTCATACAACCCAAATCTTCAAATCCCCCGCCAGAGCATGAAGCCAGGGACACTCCATGTATAAACTCAAGAAGCAAATGAATAAGTGAAAGTTGAGGAGTTATCTTGCATGTCTCGCTTTTCATCGAATTCAGTTCAAATCCATAGCCAGCAAACCACAATGGTAGGCAATATCAAATCCAAATCCAAATCATAGCCAGTAAGTCATCAAGGCAGGCCATATCCAAGTTCAATTCAAATCTATAGCCAGCAAACCACAATGGTAGGCAATATCAAATCCAAATCCAAAATCATGGCCAGTAAGCTATCAAGGCAGGCCATATCTGAATTCAATTCAAATCCATAACCAGCAAACCACAATGGTAGGCAATATCGAATCCAAATCCAAAATCATAGCCAGTAATCCATCAAGGCAGGCCATATCCAAGTTCAATTCAAATCCATAGCCAGCAAACCACAATGGTAGGCAATATCAAATCCAAATCCAAAATCATAGCCATTAAGCCATCAAGGCAGGACATATCCAAGTTCAATTCAAATCCATAGCCAGCAAACCGCAATGGTAGGCAATATCAAATCTAAATCCAAAATCATATCCAGTAAGCCATCAAGGCAGGCCATACTCAAATTCAATTCAAATCCAGAGCCAGCAAACCACAATGGTAGGCAATATCAAATTCAAATCCAAAATCATAGCCAGTAAGCCATCAAGGCAGGCCATATCTGAATTCAATTCAAATCCATAGCCAGCAAACCACAATTGTAGGCAATATCAAATCCAATTCAAACCAATAGCCGATAAGCCATCAAGGCAGGCCATATCCAATTCCAAATCCATAGCCAGTAAACCACAATGGTAGGCTATATCAAATCCAAACTCCAAACTCATAGCCAGTAAGCCATTAAGGCAGCCCCTACCCAAATCCAATTCCAAATTCATAGCTAGTAAACCACAATGGTAGGCTACATCAAATTCAAATTCCAATCATAGCCAGTAAGCCATCAAGGCAGGCCATATCCAAACCCAATTCAAAACCATATCCAACAAACTATAATGCTAGAAATATACCAAATCCAAATGCCAAACCCTTAGCCAAAAAAGCCATCAAGGAAGGCTAAGCCAATTTAAAACCTCAAAGTCCCACCTACAAACCACAAGAGCCAGCTAACCCAAGTTCAAATTCAAATTTCCAAAGCATAGCCAGTGAACCATCAAGGTAAACTGCATCAAGATCAAAACAATTATTAGCCACAGACCATCAAGGTAGGCTGAACCAAACCAAATTCAATTCCCAAATCCAAACCCAAAATTCAAACCCTAAAAGTTTATATCTTAGCCAGAAACCCATAAGGGTAGGCTAAGTTCATACCCAAACCCAAAATCCAAATCCCAAACTTAAATTCCAAATCCCTACTCCAGATCCAAATACAAATCCAAATGTATATCCAAATTCCATATCTCGGCCATAAACCATCAAGGTAGGCCAAATCTAAGTTCAACCCCAAAACCAAAACCTAAACCAAATTCAAAACTGAACCGAACCTCAATTTGAATATCCATCCAAAGGCAAGTCCAAATTATATTTTGCCCATAAGCCATCAAGGTGGGCGAAACTCAGATCAAATCCCAAATCCAAACCTAAATGCCATTTCAAAGTCCATATCAATACCCAAAACCAAATCCAGAACCAAATTAAACCCAAATCCCAAATCTAAACCCAAACGCCATTTCAAAAGCTCATACCAATACCCAAAACCAAAACCAAAACCAAATCCAAAGCCAAATAAAACCCAAATCCCAAACCTCAATGCCATTCCAAAATTCCATACCAATACCCAAAACCCAATCGAATTTTATATCTATATTCAAAACCAGTTCCAAAGACAAATAAGACCCAAATCCCAAATCCAAACTCAAACCCAAGTTTCAACTATAGCCAACAAGCCATATAGATAAGCCAAACCATATCCAAGTCCAAATTCAAACTCAAACCAGCAAACCAAAAATCAGCCACATCAAAAATTCCTCCAACTACTCAAAATTAGTTGACTACCCGAATGTCAAGTTTCAAAACAAAAAAAAAAAAAATGAAAATGAAAAAGGGGTTAAAAATAGAGATACCTCGATGGACTTAAGTATACGGTTCCTTGTATGCTTAAGGGTAAAAAGATCAAAAATTCTGGCTGAGGTGAAAACCCAAAAGGGCACTTCAGGCAAAAATAGATAACCCCTCAACGTGAAAATCCGAAAGGGCACGTTAGAAAAAGCTAGAGGGGGCCAATTTCAGTGAAAACCTGAAAAGGCGCTGGGATTGGTAATGTGAAAAAAAAAATCAATCAAAAAAAGAGAAAAGAAAGAAGGAAAAAAAAAGGAAGAAATGAAAGAAAAAGAAGTGACCATTTTTGTCCTCCATTTTATATTCACAAAGTTACAAGCCACTCTGTTACAAATATACAGAGGATGGTAGTTATTTTGTACAAGTCAGATATAAAGCCAAAACAAAAAGGCCAATGTACAAATACTATACTGCAAAGCAAAGGCAAGAAGGTTTCTTCCTCTTCAGTCATTCAACTTCCTTGGTCTTGGAAGATACGGATCGGAGGAGCTCGCCTTCATCCCCAGCAAGAGTGGCCTCCTCCTTGGAGTCCTCAGCATCTTCCCTGGTCTCTTGATCCAAGGAAGATCTCGCTTCAGCAAGCTCACGTTGCATTCTGGCAACCCTCTCCCTCTCTGCAGCAATCTTCAACTCTTGCATCTTCCGGTGTTTACGCACCTCAATAACCTAGGAGTCACGCTCATCAGCATCGCTGGTCAAGGAGCATATATCGCTCTCCAAAGTCTGGATCCGCTGGTCATAAGGGGCCCAGGCCACATCAGCATGACGGCGACATACTTTGCCCCAAATGTCTTCAACAAAGCCCATCCAACGATCCCGATAGATACCCGTGTTGAAGGTGAAGATGGTGTTCTCCTCCAATGCCCGCCTGACAGTCTTAGTCGACGGGGGATCTTTTGCATCCACCACTACTCTTACTCTGCCGAGGAGAAACTTCCAAAAGTCATCACCTCCAGAATATGGACCTGGCTGATCCCCTGCGGACCATTCTACGCCATGTCCAGATAAAGCATCAATCTCCAACGATGGAGACTCTCCATCATCAAGAGGTGGCAGATCACCTGCCAAAAATATCAACAATCAACAAGAAGAGACAATCAGCAAAGAGAAAGCAAATGAAGTTCGAGCAAGAAAAAAAAAGAGGGAGAGTGATGAATGAAAAATTATGAATGACAATAATAAGAGAAGAAAAGAAAAGAAGCGAAAATAAAATTGCCATCAGATGAGGTGGAGTCCACCACCCTTCTCTTACCAGCTATCCTACATATGGAAGAGGAGAGAATATCCAAATGAGCTTCACCATTCCTATCTCTAATAACTTCCGGAGCAGGGGTGGCTGAAAATCTAAAGCAGATATGTGGAAAGGAAGTCAAAAAAAGAAGAAGAAGAAGAAGATGAAAGATAGCGACTCTGCTAATCTCCTCAAAAGGAAAAAGGTGTCGTCCTTACTGAAGAAAAACCAGTAAGCAAACAAGCCACTCATATCAAGCAATTCAAATACAAAGTAGACGTTGAGCAAAGCCAAGAAGGCTAGCCTCAGCAGCAGAATTCCACATCAAATCTCGAGAAAATCTAGGAAGACAAGTCTCGAGAGGAAGGTATCAAATCAAGTCGGAGAGGAAAGCCGAAAAAGATAAGCTTTTTCCACCAAGTGTTAAAGCAAGCCGTTGAGTCAAGTCAAGAAGGTCAGCCTTAACAATAGAACCTCTCATTGAACCCTGGATAAAACCAGAAGGGCAAGAGTTAGGAAAAAGATGTCAAATCCAATCCAAGCAAATGCCAAGAAAGCAAATCCCAAGAAGGAGATATCAAATTCAACTTTAAATCAAGTCAGAACGTCAAACCTCAAGAGAAAATTTCAGATCAAGCCATTGAATAGAATCTGAAAAACAAGTTCCAGTGATCAAATTCCCAACCCAACTCCGAGCAAGGTCGAAAAGGCAAGCTTCGGAAAAGGAATTTCAAATCAGGTTAAAGAGCAAAGTCAGAAAGACAAGTCACATTGGTCAACTCTCCAATCAAATCAGGTTCTCGAGCAAAGCCAGAAAGGCAAGTCTCAAAAGGAAAAATGTCAAGATAAAGTCCCTGGGTGAAATCAGAAAGATAAGACTCAGGCAGAAAAGATCAAAGTCAGCTCTGGGTAAATCCAAGGAGCAGCTAGTCAATAAAACTCAGCTGAGGAGTTAACTTGGTGGAGCAGGTCCATATCACTAAATCCCCTTCTACATATTGATGATAAGAGCTAATGGCTCAGCACAAGAAGCATGGCAAAGTTGATCGTTGCCAAAGGTTGCTGGCGTCACGGTGCAAGTACTGAAGCGCGTCAACTATGGCTACGGTTTTTCAGTTCAAATTCCTCGTCAAGTCATGAAGACCAGAAGTAAAGCTTGAAGAACGCATGGGACGTCCCCCCTTCGCCTTCGGCTTCGGCACACATCCCATGGGGGGCATTTGTTGGCATGAAAAAATTGTAACAACCCCCCCATTCCCAGAAATCCCAAGAGCACCCCTATAATGGGGCATATGGGGGCCTATTTATAGGCAAATTCTCCTTCCCCCCCTAACCGATGGTCCTATCCATTGGTTGGAGGGGTAAACCCCCCCAACCGATGGACCCCTCCATCGGTTCAGGAGGATTTTCCCCTAACCGATGGGGGTACCATCAGTTAAGGGGCAATACCCCTAACCGATGGACCCCTCCATCGGTTAAGGAGGATTTCCCCCCCTAATCGATGGGGGATACCATCGGTTAAGGGGTAATACCCCTAACCGATGGACCCCCCCCCCCATCGATTAAGGGGAATTTTCCCCCTAACCGATGGGGGGTACCATCGGTTAAGGGGGGGCCATGATGCATGGTCATCTGTTTCTAGGAGGTTATCTATTTACCTTAAGTTATTATTGTTATTGAATTTTCTTTCAAGTGTTTAGCATTTATCATCTTTTCATATCACTATCTAAACGAAGGCCGCATATTGATAAACTTTGCATCGAAAGTGACGAAGTGAGACAAGCGTTCAGGTCTAGTACCAATCACTTCTCATCCTCAAGAAGCAACAAGGATACATGATAATGCTCATGATGACACGTAATGTGGTCTAGGGAAGTCTTATTCTTAATTTGAAGCTATTTTTATTTTCACATCCTTTTTTAAGTGTTTAATATTTTTCTACTTTTTAGTTCCATTTTTAAACAGAGGTTGTCCATTGGCAAGTCGTGGCTTGAAAGAGAGGAGGCAACAAAAGCATTCCAATATAGTACCCGCCACATCTCTTTTTACGGGAAAAAAAAAGAAGTCATGATAACCATGAAGACCGCATGAGATGTTGGTAACGTCTATTTTTGCATAGTGCTTCATGTTTCCTGCTCATTTATAGTCTCCTTTTTAATGCCGAGGAGTTTACAATTGCGATCGTTTATGTTTTCTCAGCAGTAGGTACGTGGTGTCTGAAAAGTAAGTGTCTAATATCTTTGTCTATTGTCCACAATTAGGAGTCATATTATTGGCGTCATAGAGTTTAGTATTCCACCTATGTGAATAGCAACAATCGAACCACATATGATGCTGATAATGTCCTTTTCTTTATGCTTTGACGTCTTATTGTTCATTGCTTCTATTTTAATTAGTTGTCAGCTAGTAATAATTGCCTAAATTTTGTTCTCCTAGAGATGTGTGTGTGTGTGTCGTCTTTATACATGTTACTAGCCTAAATTTATGTTCTCCAAATAGTGTGCTTGTGCCATCATCATACATATTAATATAGTTCTTTAATATTCTTGGTTGTTGGGTAGTCCAACACAAGAATTAAATGCTACTATGCTAAGGGAGGAAGAATGCTTCCACATGCTCTCTATATTTGTACATATATTTTCAAGCACACATAGGTGCAGCTCTGAAGTATATTCTAGTTGATACAAGAATATTAAGTTTTGGGTTGGGTGTGATATTGCACTTATATTTTCGATTTTGCAATTTGCCTTGAGTTACAATATAGTTGTAAGGATTGGAAGGTTTGAACTTTGTAGTTATAAATAGTTTGTATGAAACTTATATGTAGAAAAGTTATGAATAGTTTGTATGGAACTTGAATATAGGAAGCTGCATGATTATTGATGCCAACTTTATTTGTTTTCTCACAGGATTTAAAGTTTTGAGAACATTTAAAAGCATCATGAATCGCTCTTTCCAAAAACTCTCTATTGCTATTTTATGTCATTATGCATTGAATGACATCTACCTACTTATTTGTTCTTTGACTTTGAACAACAGGAGGTGTGGCAGTGCGCACTAGAGCGAGCGAGAGCGAGTGAGATGGCGGGGTATGGCGGGGGGGGGGGGGGGGGGTGTCATAGTGAGAGAGAGCGAGAGTGATAGATGGCGGTGGGGGGTTGGTCATTTACGTAAAATATAATTCTCAATAGATGTACGTTCATGTTTTGTTTCCGTTCCATCATGGGAAATGAGGGTAGGGTCTCTATAGGCATGTTGATAGAGTAAGGGCGGTATATGCGACAATGCAAGTATTAAGATGGATTATCATGCAATTAGACATCTAGGAGGGGTATATATGCGAATAGGTCTTTTGTTTAGTAGATTGCTACTTTAATAGAAGGTGCAAGTTGACAAACTTGATCTTGAATGAGATGTGGTGGCAAAAGTGTCTAATTCAGTAGCGGTCACTTCTCTTCCTCAGGAAGCAACAATGAGTCTTGATATTGGCCACGATGGATGGTTATCTGGTTCAGGGAGGTTATTTGCTTACCTTAAGTAATTATTGTTATTGAATTTGCTTTAAAGTGTTTAACATTTGTCTTCATTTCATATTACTATCTACACGGAGGCCGCATATTGATAAACTTTGCCTTAAAAGTGATGAAGTGACGCAAGAGTTACGGTTTAGTACGAATCACTTCTCATCCTCAAGAAGCAACAAGGATCCATGATAATGGCCATCATGGCTGGTTAAGCGGTCCAGGGAAGTCTTATTCTTAAATTGAAGTTATTTTTATTTTTGCATCCTTTTTTAAATGTTTATTATTTTTCTACCTTTTAGTCCTTTTTTAAACAGTGGTTGTACATCGGCAAGTCTTGGCTCAAAAGAGAGGAGGCAACATAAGCATTCCAATTCAGTACTAACCACTTCTCTTGTTTTGGACAAAATGAAGAAGTGATGATAAGAAGACCTCATGAGATGTTTTTAATGTCCATTTTTACATGTGCTTCATGTTTCCTGTTCATTTATCATATCCTTTTCTTAGCTTAGGAGTTTACAATTGTGATCGTTTATGTTTCCTCGGCAGTAGGTACATGCGTAATCATCTAATATCTTTGTCTGTTGTTCTAATATAGCTCACCTTCATGGAACAATTAGGAGTCGTATTATTGGCATCATAGAGTTTAATATTCCTCTTTTGTGAATAGCAACAATCGAACGACATGAGATGCTGATAAGGTCCATTTCATCATGCTATAACGTCTTTCTGTTCATTGCATTTATTTTAATTAGTTGCAAGTTAGTAACAATTGTCTAATTTTTGTTCTCCTAGTGGTATGTATGTGTCATCTTCATACATATTACTAGCATAAATTTGTGTTCTCCCAGTGGTTTGCTTGTGCCATCTTCATACATATTAATATAATTCTTTAATATCCTTGGTTGTTGGATAGTCCTACACAAGAATTTGCTACTAGGCTAATAGGGGAAGCGCGTTTCTTCATACTCTCTGTCTTTGTGCATATACTTGCATGCACACATAGCTACAGCTTTGAACTATAATCCAGTTGATACAAGAATATTAAACTTTGGGTGTGGTGTGATAATGCACTTATATATCTGATTTTGCAATTTGCCTTGAGTTAAAATATAGTTGTAAGGATTGGTAGGTCTGAGCTTTGTTGTTATAAAAAGTGTGCGTGGAACTTAAATGTAGATTGCTGCATGATTATTGATGTTAATTTGTTTTCACAGGATTTAAGTTCTCTTTTCATTTCCAAAAACTATCTATTGTTATTTTACTTCATTATGCATTTAATGCCATCTACTTACCTATTTATCTTTGACTTTGAACTGTAGGAGGAGCGGCAGTGAGCTCCAAGAAGAGAGAGAGAGAGAGGGAGACGGAGAGATGGTTGGGTGTGGCTGGGGTGTCGCTGTGGGAAATAGAGAAAGAGAGAGACAGGTGGCGGGGTGGGTGGGTTAGTCATTTTACCTAAAATATATTTGTCAATAGATGTCCATTCATGTTCTTTTTCCCTTCCATGACGGGACATGACGGTAGGCTCTCCAGGGACATTTTGATAGCCTGTTAGACGTCTAAGAGGGATATATATGCAAAAAGGTCTTTTGTTTAGTGGTTGCCACTTAAATAGATGGTGTAAGTTGACAAACTTGGTCTTGAATGGGATGTGGTGACAAAAGCGTCTAATTCAGTAGTGGTCACTTCTCTTCCTCGAGAAGCAACAAGAAGCCATGGTAATGACCATGATGCATGGTTATCTGGTTCAGGGAGGTTATTTGTTTACCTTAAGTTATTGCT
Organism: Colocasia esculenta; assembly: GCA_014218235.1. Taxonomy (NCBI): domain Eukaryota; kingdom Viridiplantae; phylum Streptophyta; class Magnoliopsida; order Alismatales; family Araceae; genus Colocasia; species Colocasia esculenta. Next base: position 60,518,262 of record CM024763.1, on the reverse strand, counting down.
ATTTTTGAAATTTCTGAAGTGTTTACCATTTGTCTTCTTTTCATATCACTATCTAAACGAAGGCCGCATATTGATAAACATTGCCTCAAAGTGATGGAGTGACACAAGCGTTCAGGTTTAGTGCCAATCACTTATCATCCTCAGGAAGCAACAAGGATCCATGATAATGGACATGATGACTGGTTATGTGGTCCAGGGAAGTCTTACTATTAGTTTGAAGTTATTTTTAATTCCACATCCTTGTTTAAGTGCTTAATGTTTTTCTACTTTTTAGGTCCCTTTCTAAACAGAGGTTGTAGATCGGCAAGTCTTGGTTTGAAAGAGAGGAGGCAACAAAAGCATTCCAGTTCAGTACCAACCACTTCTCTTATTTTGGGAAAAAAACAAGAACTCATGATAATCATGAAGACAGCATGAGATGTTGGTAACGTCCATTTTTGCATGTTGCTTCATGTTTCCTGCTCATTTATAGTCTCCTTTTCAATGACTAGGAGTTTACAATTGTGATCGTTTTTGTTTTCTCGGCAGTAGCTACGTGGTGTCTGAAAAGTAAGTGTCTAATATCTTTGTCTATTGTCAACAATTGGGAGTCATATTATTGGCGTCATAAAGTTTATTCTTGTGTTGCACAATACAACAACCAAGGATATTGAAGAATTATATTAATATGTACGAAGATGGCACAAACATACCATTAGGAGAACACAAATTTATGCTACTAATTTGTATGAATATGACACATACATACCACAAGGAGAACAAAAATTTAGGCAATTGTTAGTTGTTACTACCCGGCAACTAGAGAAACAACAAGGAGTCTTGATACTGGCCATAATACATGGTTATCTAGTTCAGGAGGTTTATCTGTTTACCTCATGGTTTGCTGGTGCGCCGATTCGGGGCGAATCGCATTCGCCCTGATGCGATCCGATTCGCCTGAATCGTGGCGAATCGGGTCGATTCGCTTGGAACCTGCTGGGCAGTGTTGGTTCTGCCCCAGTTTGGCCAGATTCGCATGGTTTGATGTTTCTTTGGCTGATTCTATGTTTACAACCTCTTGTGAAGAACATCATGTATAACTGATGATATTTATGCCATGTAATACTACACCTCTTGTGAAGAACATCCATTTTCATTCAATTGTATTGGAAATTGAGTACAAACTTCAAAGTATAAACATGAAACGTGAAACATGAAACTCAATTCTAATTGAAAAATACAATGAGACTCATATCAACTAAAAAGTACAAACTTGAAATTCAAATCCAAATACAAAGTACAATGAGTCTAGTATCTCCAATATCCCTACTGATATGGATCATATGTACCCCACTGGGGCTGGACAGACTCATCCGACTCTGAGGGCAGCTCCCCAATAAGATGATAACTTTTGGTTCGAGACACAAATGAACGGAACTCATCCCAAGTCATCATGGTGTTGTATCTTCTCCGAAACTCCCTCACAAAGTGGTCCCACACCTCGCATCCAGGACGGACTATCCTCAAACTCGCCATTTGCACATCCTCTACAGAAGCATCAATCTGCTGAACAGGAATAGGAACAGGAACATTCACATGAATAAACGGAGGTGGATCAAAATATGGTGCAGGGTAGCCTGTGGTGGCGTAGTCACTATAGCCACTGGAGTAGCCTATGTCGGACTCTGGCTGATAACTATGTCCCTCATAGCCATAGGATCCCACAGACTCATGTGTGCTCATTCTCTCAAAATCAGATATCATAGTGTTATAGCTATCACTATCCACTGCTGAACCTTCTGTACGACCACCTTCCTTAAACTTCCGCCTTCTATTGTACTGCATTGGGACGTCATGATCGGTATCTTGGGTGCAATGGCCACCATAATGCTGCTCCGCTGTGAATTCTATCCCACCACCCCCGCCCCCGCCCCCATCTCCATCACCTCCCCTACAGACCCACCCGATGAACCAGTTGTCATGGAGTCATGAGAGCGGCTGCTGGGTAATCGTGGCGATTCCTCTGGAGGTGTTTCTTCTGCATTTAGATCCAATGTTTCTAAATCTGCAATATCAAGTGGATCTAAATTAGGGGCTGCCATTTTTTTCTTTGCCTTGGATCCCCAGGATAACCAACTCTTATTCTTTTGTGCTGGGGCGGTTGGCTCTCTAATGACAATGCCTTTGGCTGGGCCACCTGCTTGACCTATGTCCTTCCCCTTTCCTTTCGTTGGTTGGGATGTCGCCACCCCCTTTCCTTTCGTTGGTTGGGATGGAGCAGCAGCTTGCGTATGCGACCCCTTCGTTCTTGGTTGTGCGGAAGCAATTGCACGTGCTTCTCTCATAAACTGTGAGTGGGCTGAAGGGCCTAAATTCATCAATCTTTCAAACTCTGCATCATCATCAACAATTGCACCACCTGCAATAGTCCTCAACATCACAAATTATGCAACAGACAATGACAAACAATGAATGAACATGTTTAACAAATTATAACTACTGTCTCACCTCCTGCACTTATTGATAAGTCGCCAAGAAGATCTACCTCCTCTTCTGCATCACCCCGAAATTGACAAGAATGTGGTTGTCTCCCTCCTCCCACATCTCCATCACCTCCCTCCTCCTCTTCTGCAGCTTCGACAGCTCTAGCTAAAAATGTGTTTGGACGAGGTGGATCTTCTGGATCATCTGCCTCCTCATCTAACTCGTACTCTCCCCGCTCTGTGGTCGCTCGTGCAACCCATGCAACCATTGGGTCTTCATCATCTCGTAAAAACCCAATGTCAACTGGATCATACTCCACCTCCCCCCTCTTTGGATCATCTGTTAAATGCTTCACCCTCAACCTCATATTGTAATGCACATACACTAAATTGTCCAACCGCCTATGTGACAACCTATTCCGGACTTTGGTGTGTATCAATGCAAAGGTGCTCCAGTTTCTCTCACACCCACTGGAGGAGGAGGTCTGCGACAGGATCTTCACTGTAATTTTCCTTAATATGGGTGTCGAGTGCCCAAAGTTGAACCACCAATCAGCTGTAAAAAAAATTAGTTTTCCTCGATTAGTGCCCAAAGTTGAACCACTAATCAGCTGTAAGGGAAAGCACATTACCGCCATCAATGCGGTCCCGACCAGCAACAGCGGATGGCTCCGCAAAACTCCCAACCCCTTCTCGAAAGCTCTTCATCTGCCGCAATAAAGTCCATTAGATAAAACTTTTTGTGAATAATTGACATAAACATAATGTAGGCAGATTAATGCTCGCCTGATCAATAGCATCTGCTGCATCCAATGGACTCCTTGACAGTCTTTCAAATGGGGGGTACTTCCTTATTTACATGTAATATCTTAAGTAAATGATACTAACATTTACTTAAATGATATTCAGGTAAATAAGGAGATCCTGACAACCTTGCCTGAAGAGGATCCTGAAGGTAGCCTGAGGGAATCGACCTGGATCAGTCTGGATCGACTGAATCGAGCCGGGATCGATCGATCCCGGTTCGACTCGAGCGATCCAACTCAGATCCTACTGAGTTGAGTCGATCCAGCCGGAAATGTGGGGTTTTGGGGGGCTTCAAGGGGGAATCGGTCCTTGGGGGGTCGATCCGATCCGGGATCGAGCGATTCTGGCTCGATCCGGCGATTCTTCCTTCCATGGCAACAAGGAGTCTTGATATTGGCCATAATACATGGTTATTTGGTTTAGGGAGGTTTATCTATTTACCTTAAGTAATTATCGTTGTTGAATTTGCTTTCAAGTGTTTAACATTTGTCTTCTTTTCATATCACTATCTAAACAAAGGCAGCTTATTGATAAACTTTGCCTGAAAATTGATGGAATGACACAAGCGTTCAGGTTTAGTGCTAATAACTTCTCATCCTTAGGAAGCAACAAGGATGCATGATAATGGACATGAAGACTCGTTATGTGGTCCAGGGAAGTCTTACTATTAATTTGAAGTTATTTTTATTTCCACATCCTATAGACGAGATTGAAAGGAGGTAATTTAGCTCAACCTATAGACGAGATTGAAAGATTCTTTCATAGGATGGCCAACCAAAACCAGAACCAAGTTGCTAGAAATTTAGAAGAGGCTGCACCCAGACAGATAAAGGAATACTTTATTCCTTCTAATTATCAACCTGCTACTTGTATCAGGTCAGAAATTCCGGAAAATCATTTTGAGATCAAACCTGGAACCATTCAGATGTTGCCATCCTTTTATGGCAATCCCAATGAAGACCTTTATAGGTATATAGATGAATTCATAGAGATTTGTTCCACTGTAAGGATCCAAAACTTCACAGAAAATGCCTTGAGACTAACCCTATTTTCATTCTCTTTGAAGGATAAGGCCAAACATTGGTTGGGAACCATAGGGAGAACCATTACAACATGGCCAGAAATGCAGCAAGAGTTTTTGAAGAAATTCTATCCCATTGGCCGCACCAATACAATGAGAAGAGCAATAATCGGATTCTCCCAACACCCGGGAGAGTTAATGCATGAATCATGGGAGAGATTGAAGGAGTTGCTTAGAAAATGCCCCCATCATGGTCTGTCGAGGTGGCAATTGTCCAAGCTTTTTATGAAGGTTTAACTGAATCAAATAGGCAGATGGTTGATGCTTCGTGTGGGGGAGCATTCATGACTAAGAGTGAGATGAGACATATAATCTTTTTGAAACATTGAGTGAAAATTCTATCAATCATGCCTCACTCTAATCTTATGAGAGAGCATTAGGACCTGTAAAGAAGGCAGGGATGTATGAAGTAAGAGGAAGAGGGGAACCAGACTCTAGGGTAGAAGATCTGATAGCTAGACTTGACCAAAGATTGGAGCAGAAGTTGGAACAAAAATTCGATCAATTATTATCTTTGACTGGGCAAACCACACCCAACATTTCTCAACAACCTGAACTTGTGCTATGTGTGCTAGCCCAGTTCATCCCACCAGTGCTTGTCCCACTACTGCCCAATTACCTCCTTTCATTCAGGAACAAGTCCAAGCTGCTCAAGGCTTCTACAAACCCTCCTATGATCCATACTCTAACACATACAACCCTGGTTGGAGAAACCATCCAAACTTTTCATGGGAAAATCAATCTGAACAAGTTTCCCAACCTACCTTCAAGCAATCCTTGTGCGGTCAATCCTATCCCAATCAGAATTTGGATTTGGCCAATCTTCTAACTCAAAACCTCCACAATTCCAAGAAAATCAAAATTCCAATCAATTTTCTCATACAAATTTCCAACAACCTTCATATCAACCACCACCTCCTCAACCTAATTGGGACGATAAAATGAACCAACTCCAAAACATGATGGCAACTCTATGCCAAACTGTGCAAGAACAACAACTCAATATCAAACTCAAACCAAAATTTTCAACAAAATTTGGCAAGGATAGAGTCTCAAATTGCTGATGTATGTCAAAGGAGGGAAGCAGGACAATTGCCAAGTCAAGTTGTAGCAAACCCAAGAAACAACCCTCCCGGATTCTATCAGAACCAGCAATATCATCAAGCTCAGGGGTACAGACCACCACCTGCTAGACCAAATGGTCCTCCACCACAAAACCCACAACAAGCTTTTGTTCAGAACACTCCTGCACCACAAAATCAAAATCAACCTATACAACAAGATCATCCTCCTGCCCAAGTTAGGGGCCCTCAAGTAGAAAATGCAAAAATTGTGTCTACCTTAAGAAGTGGAAAAATCAGAACAATCCTCACCCACACATGTCAAATGAGGATAAAGAAAATGAAAATGAAATTGAAATTGAGGAAGAGATTGAAGAAAATGCTGAAAAAAAAAATCCAAGGGAAAAGAGAAAATAATTGAAGAACCCCTAGACAAAACCAAGATGAGTGAAGACCCAAGCTGTTACATCCCAAGAGTTCCTTTTCCTGAAACTTTAAAGCCAAAATCCAAAAACAAATCCACTGGTAATGAAGAACTCTTGGAACTATTTAAACAAGTTCACATCAACATTCCTCTGCTTGATGCCATCAAGCATGTGCCTGCTTATGCCAAATTTTTAAAAGAAATGTGTACTCCAAAACGAGAAGTGAGAAACAAAACTGAAACAATAATTCTTCCAGAAATTGTGAGTACCATTGTCTTAAACCAACTCCCTAAAAAGCTCAAAGATTCAGGCACTCCACTAATTCCTTGCACCATCGGTGGAGTCACTTTTGAGAGCGGCCTTTTAGATTTGGGAGCCAGTGTCAATCTCCTACCTTCTGCCATTTTTGAGAAATTCAAGGTAGGAGAGTTGAAACCCACTTCTGTTGTCCTTCAACTAGCCGATCGTTCTGTCACCACTCCTAAAGGCTTAGTTGAAGATGTTATTGTGAGAATTAACAATTGTTACTTCCCGGCCGATTTCATCATTTTGGACATGAACACTCCTCAGGATTTGACTCAGTCCACCATTATCCTTGGTAGACCTTTTTTGGCCACAGCTAGAGCCAATATTGACTGTGCTACCGGGATGATGGATATATCATTTGGAGATAGGGGGGTTAGTATCAACATTTTTAGGGCATCTAGGCACCATGACCAAGGAGAAAGTTGTCTAGTGGTAGATACCTTGGAAGAATCTTACGTGGAAGAAATGGTAGACCAACCATGTGCTCTAGGGTTTGAGGGAGAAGAAGGACAATGCAGTTCCATGTTGCATAATAATGAGCCATCATTTCATTTAGAGTGTCCTCCTAAGGTTGAGCTAAAACCACTCCCTGCTAATTTAAAGTACATCTTTTTAGGAGAGAATGAGACTTGGCCCGTCATAATTGCTAGTGATCTTGAGGAAGGGCAGGAGAAGAAATTGATTGAAATTTTGAAGAGTCATAGGAAAGCTATAGGTTGGACAATTGATGATTTGAGAGGGATAAGTCCTTCAGTGTGCACACATCGTATATACTTGGAAGAAAATGCTAAAAATTCAATAGAAATGCAAAGAAGGCTTAATCCCAACATGAAAGATGTCACGTCCCGAATATTTAGCAGCAAAATAAATACCGGGGAACGTGAACGATACAAACCGGCGTATCACAGTTGAATAGTGCAGAGTCACAATCGAATATAATAACACATTCAAGACTATAATATGGTCACCAATAGTATACTTTAATTCATTTCATTCAACTAGATACAACCTCACATAAGAAGAATTAACCAAAGGGTCCATCATTCAAATAAACTTCTAGAAAAGTTTCACTATTACATAGACTACTCAAGTTTCTATTCTAAACTGTCATCTATCTCTAGGACGGGTACTCGTCACTCTTGCCCAGTCCCATCTGACTCCACTGGTTCTTCATCACTACTTGAAAAAGGGCAGGATGATAGGGGTGAGCGAACTAGCTCAGTAGGATTTATATCTCAATCACGTGCGGGCACTAGTATACATGATTAACATTTTAAGTAGGCAGATATGCTTATGAGTATGCGGACAATGCATGCTTTTCTAACAAGTTGAATAGCAAAGTAGAACGGGTATCATATCAAATCAATTGTCGAGTTCCATATACAATGGACAGATATTTCAAGAATAGAATCATGTCAGAAGAGATTGGCCATATTCAAGCAGAGTTCATGTGTTCACAAGAACATACGTATCATATCATGTCAAGTCAAACTTATCAAGTCAAACAGGAGGCACATTTTCACAATCTTGCATGTCAGGTGTGCTATGCCAAGCACCAAGAGTCCATACTCCCGCGGTTAACAAGTACGTTGGGGCGCTCCTCCCCAGGACCGGACATGGCCCCTATTGCACAGGCATTGTATCAAGTTTTGGACCGGAGTCCCACGTTGTGCCGAACAAGAATATTCATATTATGGCCACAGAGTTTCAATGACAAGCTCATAGTAAAAAGAACATGATCATTCATAGAGTCAAGGAATGACAAACAGCTCAAAAGAACAAGGCTGGATAACGGCGTATCTTATGTTTCATAATTCATTAATGTCTTGACATGAGGGTGTTTCTAAAGACAGATCATATGTAGAACATGTACTTTCCTAACATGTATGCATATGACAAATAATCAATTGAACACCGAAAAACATGTAACCATGAAACTCATATGCAAATCATAACATTAACACCACTAACATGTCCATACTAATCAGGTATTCATCCCCACATTCATATCATATTCTTATCTTATCAATTGACAATAAGCAAGATCACAAGATAATCCAATGAACATAAGAACAATCAAAATTACACATTAGAATCATATTCGTATCATTACCATTTCCTTTAATGGTTTGATTTATTTTAAGTCCATGTATACTATATAACATCATGCACATGCTTGTAGTTATCATGAAATGATTAGACCTAAATCATGCAAAAATCTTGTAAGGGTAGTGTCGACACTAGATCAAGTGGTGTCGACACCATGCTTCAAACACAAGACAAAATCATGCAAAACTGGTCAGGTAGTGTCGACACTAGTTCAGGTAGTGTCGACACTAGAGACAGGTTCCAGAAGACCTTCTGGAAAACATGGGACAGTGTGTCGACACTAGATGAGGTAGTGTCGACACTAGATCAGTTTCCCAGAACTTTCTAAAAAAGAAAATTGGGACAGTGTGTCGACACTAGATGAGGTAGTGTCGACACTAGATGGCTTTCCCAGAACACTCTCTGGGCTGTTTGGGACAGGGTGTCGACACTAGATGAGGTAGTGTCGACACTAGAGGGCTTCCCAGAACACTCTCTGGGCTGCCTTGGGACAGTGTGTCGACACTAGTTCAAGTAGTGTCGACACTAGAGTCCTTCCAAAACAAAACTTATGAGTCATGTGAAACCGGAAAACACATGCCATGCAGCGATTCACTTCAAACTCTTATAACTCTCTAACGTTTGACATTTGGACAAAACGTTCAACATGAAAGATGAAGAAGACAACTAGTAGAAGAATTTTGATGTTGAGGGTTTGATCAAATTCGGTCTCAAATCCCGAGAAAATATGTGAAGAACAAAAATCAAGTGAAACCCGAAATCACAGTATCAAACAGAGACTCTCTTATCATGCTCCTAACTCTCTAATGAAAAACCTTTGGACAAAACGTCCAACATAGAAGATGATCGTGACTTCAAGTAAAAGAACTTTCATGAAGAAAGTTTAGTCAAATTTGGTCTTGAATCGTGTACACAATGAATACTCCATGAAAATTGGGCAAATCAAGTGCAAATGATCCTAGACTCAAAGAACTACATGTTGTCATTGGTTTTCTTTAATCTTGGCCCGAGAACACCTACCTTTACGAAGATCTCAAACCAGTTGATGTTCTGGATGCAACAGAGGATGCAGGGGATGAAGCTACGGACTCCCAGCCTTTCTCCTGCTCCTCAAAAGTTCTTGCTTGCCTCCAAATGACTCCAACTCGTTGTTAAACCTTCCCCAAGAGTTTAGGGACGAGTTCTTATAGTTTTAGGATGTTGTTAAGAGTCCTAACGATACTAGGAAAGGGGCTACGAGCTCTATTTCCTAGTTTCCAGGAAATCTGGGATTCCCTTACCCAAAAGAGGTAGCCAAGGCTTAGGAAACCACCAATTGGGATTGAGTTCGGTTTTGGCTTACCTTACATGACTACTCATCCATCATTTAATGTAACACCCCGGACATTTGCAATTTAAAAATTTCAGAATTTTAGAGGGATAAAAATAAATAAACGTATTGAAGACTTCCAATACCATGGGTTAATGACCTATTAATAAGATTGGGCCAATAGAGCATATTTGTCCCAAGGATAGGAATAAACTAGGACAGGAAATTGTCTAGAAATTCGTGTATGTAATTATGCAGTAATTAGGGAGGGTAATTTAGAGTCATATTATGGATGAGTAGTCATGTAAGGTAAGCCAAAACCGGACTCAATCCCAATTGGTGGTTTCCTAAACCTTGGCTACCTCTTTTGAGTAAAGGAATCCTAGATTTTCTGGAAACTAGGAAACAGAGCTCGTAGCCCCTTTCCTAGCATCATTAGGACTCTTAACAACATCCTAAAACTATAAGAACTCGTCCCTAAACTCTTGGAGAAGGTTTAACAACGAAATTGGAGTCGTTTGGAAGCAAGAAAGAACTTCTGAGGAGCAGGAGAAAGGCTGGGAATCCGGAGCTTCATCCCCTGCATCCTCTGTTGCGTCCAGAACATCAACAGGTTTTAGATCTTCGTAAAGGTAGGTGTTCTCGGGCCAAGATTAAAGGAAATTAATGCCAACATGTAGTTCTTTGAGTCTAGGATCATTTGCACTTGATTTGCCCAATTTTCATGGAGTATTCATCGTGTATTGGTGATTTTCCCGAAGTCTTGCACCGTTAGGGTTTTTTCTCGTTCGTCATATTGTGCACCCGATTCAAGATCAAATTTGACTAAACTTTCTTCATGAAAGTTCTCCTATTTGAAGTCACGATCATCTTCTATATTGGACGTTTTGTCCAAAGGTTTTTCGTTAGAGAGTTAGGAGCATGATAAGAGAGTCTCTGTTTTAAATTGTGATTTCGGGTTTCACTTGATTTCTGTTCTTCACATGATTTCTCGAGATTCGAGACCGAATTTGATTAAACCTTCAACATCAAAATATTTCTACTAGTTGTCTTCTTCATCTTTCATGTTGAACGTTTTGTCCAAATGTCAATCGTTAGAGAGTTAGAAGGGTTTGAAGTGAATCACTGCATGGCATGTGTTTTCGGGTCTCACATGACCCTTAAGTTTTGTTCTGGAAGGACTCTAGTGTCGACACTACTTGGACTAGTGTCGACACACTGTCCCAAAGCAGCCCAGAGAGTGTTCTGGGAGGCCCTCTAGTGTCGACACTGCCTCAGCTAGTGTCGACACCCTGTCCCAAACAGCCCAAAAAGTGTTCTGGGAAAGCCATCTAGTGTCGACACTGCCTCATCTAGTGTCGACACACTGTCCCAGTTTTTACCCAGGGAGTTCTGGGAAACTGATCTAGTGTCGACACTACCCTATCTAGTGTCGACACACTGTCCCATGTTTTCCAGATGGGTTCTGGAATCTGTCTCTAGTGTCGACACTACCCGAACTAGTGTCGACAGTACCTGACCAGTTTTGCCTGATTTTGTCTTGGGTTTGGAGCATGGTGTCGACACCACCTGATCTAGTGTCGACACTACCCTTACAAGATTTTTGTATAGTTTGGGTCTAATCATTTCATGATGTCTTCAAGCATGTACATGATGTTATATAGTATGCATGGACTTAAAATAAATCAAACCATTAAAGGAAATGGTAATGATATGAATATGATTCTAATGTGTAATTTTGATTGTTCTTATGATCCTTGGATTATCTTGTGATCTTGCTTATTGTCAATTGATAAGATAAGAATATGTTATGAATGTGGGGATGAATACATGATTAGTATGGACATGTTAGTAGTGATTTGTATATGAGTTTCATGGTTGCATGTTTTCCGGTGTTCAATTGATTATTTGTCATATGCATACATGTTAGGAAAGTACATGTTCTACATGTGATCTGTCTTTAGAAACACCCTCATGTCAAGACATTAATGAATTATGAAATATAAGATACGACGTTATCCTGCCTTGTTCTTTTGAGCTGTTTGTCATTCCTTGACTCTATGAGTGATCATGTTCTTCTTACTATGAGCTTGTCATTGAAACTCTGTGGCCATAATATGAATATGTTTGTTCGGCACATCGTGGGACTCCAGTCCAAAACTTGATACAATGCCTGTGCAATAGGGCATTGTCTGGTCCTGGGGAAGAGCGCCCCAATGTACTTGTTAACCGAGGGAGTATGAACTCTTGGTGCTTGGCATAGCACACCTGACATGCAAGATTGTGAATTGTGCCTCCTGTTTGACTTGACATGATATGATAAGTTTGTTCTTGTGAACACATGAACTCTGCTTGAATATGACCAATCTCTTCTGACATGATGTTAATCTTGAATTTTCTGTCCATTTTACATAGAACTCGACTATTGATCTGATATGATATCCGTTCTACTTTGCTATTCAACTTGTTAGAAAAGCATGCATTGTCAGCATACTCATAAGCATATCTGCCTATATAAAATGTTAATCATGTATACTAGTGCCCGCACGTGATTGAGATATAAATCCTACTGAGCTAGTTCGCTCACCCCTATCATCCTGCCCTTTTTCAGGTAGTGATGAAGAACCCGTGGAGTCGGATGGGACTGGGCAAGAGTGACGAGCACCCGTCCTAGGATAGATGACAGTTTAGAAATAGAAATTTGAGTAGTCTATGTAATAGTGAAACTTTTGTGGAAGTTTATTTGAATGATGGACCCTTTGGTTAATTCTTCTTATGTGAGGTTGTATCTAGTTGAATGAAATGAAATAAAGTATACTAATGGTGACCATATTATAGTCTTGAATGTGTCATTATATTCGACTGTGACTCTGCACTATTCAACTGTGATACGCCGGTTTGTATCGTTTACGTCCCCCAGTATTTATTCCGCTGCTAAATATTCGGGGCGTGACATTTAACCCTAAATTACCCTCACTAATTACTACATAATTACATACACGATTTTTTGGGCATTTTCCTGTCCTACTTTATTCATATCTTTTGGCCAAATATGCTCTATTCGCCCAATCTTATTATAGGTCATTAACACATGGTATTGGAAGTCTCTCCAATACGTTTATTTATTTATCCCTCTATATTTCTGAAATCTTAAATTGCTAAATTTCCGGGGTGTTACATCCTCCCCCACTTAAGAAATTTGGTCCCCAAATTTACGCATAATGGTATAGTTCGTACCTGAGAATAGTTCCGGGTGGTTTTTCTTCATTCTTTCCTCTGTTTCCCAGGTAGCATTAGTAACTCCGTCTCGACTCCATTGAACCTTCACCATAGGTATGGTACGATTCCTGAGTCGCTGAATCTTCCGATCCAACAGTTTGATCGGCTTCTCTTCATAAGTCAGGTCCTCCCGAATCTCCAAGTCCTCGTGGTCAATTACATGGTCGGCATTGAATAAGTACTTCCGCAGCATGGATATGTGGAACACATTATGCACGGTTGCCAGTTGCGGAGGTAATACAAGTCTATACAACACCTGACCAATTCTTTCCAGAATTTTAAATGGCCCTATGAATCTGGGACTTAGTTTTCCTTTGATCCCAAATCTTTGTATTCCCCTTGAAGGTGAGACCTTCAATAAAACATGTTCGCCAATCTGAAATTCAAGTTCTCTCCTTATCTTGTCTGCATAACTCTTCTGTCTGGATTGTGCTATCTTCAGACGTTCCCTGACAATCTGAACCTTTCGGACAGTTGCCTCAATTAAGTCGGGTCCAACCCATTAGTTCTCCCCAACCTCTTCCCAACGAAGGGGTGATCTGCAACTCCTGCCATATAAGGCTTCAAATGGAGCCATTTTGATACTAGCATGATAGCTATTGTTATAAGCAAACTCCATCAAGTACAACTGATCATCCCATCGACCTTTGAAATCCAGCACCAGAGCACGAAGCATATCCTCCACAATTTGATTGGTCCTTTCAGTTTGTCCATCAGTCTGAGGATGGAAGGCAGTACTAAAGTTTAGTTTAGTACCCATTGCTGCTTGTAAACCCTTCCAGAAGTGTGAAGTAAATCTAGGGTCCCGATCTGATATTATGCTAGATGGAACCCCATGCAGTCTAACTACTTCCTTAACATATAGAGCGGCCAACACATCCACTGACCATGTACTCTTGATCGGTAAGAAGTGAGCCGACTTAGTCAATCGATCAACGATTACCCAAATTGCATCCATAGCACTTCTAGTCTTGGGCAATCCCATGATAAAGTCCATACCGATACTATCCCACTTCCACTCTGGGATTTCTAGTGGTAGCAGTCCACCAGCTGTACGAAAATGCTCGGCTTTGACTTTCATGCATGTTAAACAGTATGCCACATGATCGGCCACATCCCTCTTCATGTTTGGCCACCAGTACGACCTTTTTAAATCTTGGTACATCTTTGTTGATCCTGGATGAATCGTATATTTGGACTGGTGAGCTTCATTCAGTAACCTCTTCTTGAGTTCTTCATGATCAGGGACACATGTTCTACCTCGGAATAATAATCTTCCTTCTGCTGATAGAGTAAAGTCGGGTCTTTGTTCTAGCTTCTCCCTGATCTGAACTAAGAATGGATCTTCTCTCTGTTTCTCCTTGATTTCGGTCAGTAGACCGGATTGTATCTGGAGATTAGAAATCATTACTCATTTCTCCTTCTTTTCCATGTCTAAATTCAAGCTTGCAAACTGCTCCAGTAACTTCCATTCGCCCAGCATCATACTAGCTAGCATAGTTCTTGGTTGTCTACTTAGAGCGTCAGCCACTACATTGGCTTTCCCAGGGTGATATTGAATGGAAAAGTCAAAGTCCTTAAGGTGCTCTTCTGTGAGAACAAGTATTTCAAACTCTTATGGTCAGAAAAGATCTTAAATTGCTCACCATAGATATAATGACTCCAGATCTTCAAGGCGAATACTACGGCTGCTAACTCCAGGTCATGAACCGGGTAGTTCACTTCGTGGATCTTCAACTGTCTTGAGGCATAAGCTATTACTTTCCCTTGTTGCATTAAGACGCATCTCAGACCTATTCCAGAAGCATCTGAATAAATTTCAAATCCTCCCTCTTCAGTGGGTAAGGCGAGGACAGGAGCAGTGGTCAGACACTTCTTCAAGTTGTTAAAGCTTCCCTCACAATCATCAGTCCATACAAACGGATTTTCCTTCCGGGTCAGCTTGGTTAATGGCACTGCGATCTTTGAGAAATCTTTTATAAACCTTCGGTAATATTCTGCTAGACCTAGGAAGCTCCTGATCTCAGTGACGCTTGTCGGTCTTTCCCATTTCAGAACAGCCTCAACCTTTGATGGATCAACAACAATACCATCTTTGGTTACCACATGTCCTAGAAAGGATACCTCCTCAAGTCAGAATTCACATTTACTTAACTTGGCATATAGTTTGTTCTCCCTCAAAATCTGCAATAAAATTCTCAAATGCTCCTCATGCTCTTCCTTTGTCTTGGAATAAATCAATATATCATCGATGAATACCACCACAAACTTATCAAGATATGGGCGATAAATGCTATTCATCAGCTGCATGAAAACTGCAGGGGCATTTGTTAGTCCAAAAGGCATAATAATAAATTCATAATGCCCATACCTGCTTCGGAAGGCAGTCTTGTGAATGTCTTCTCCTTTGATCCTCCATTGATGATAACCGGATCGGAGATCTATTTTAGAGAAGTATATAGCTCCAGATAATTGATCGAACAACTCATCAATTCTCGATAGAGGGTATTTGTTCTTGATGGTTAACTGATTCAGTTGTCTGTAATCTATGCATAGCCTCATCGACCCATCTTTCTTCTTGACGAAGAGGACAGGTGCACCTCATTGCGATGTGCTTGGTCCGATGAAACCCTTCTCTAACAGTTCCATCAGTTGCTCCTTTAATTCCTTTAGTTCTACGGGGGACATTCTATATGGTGCCCTAGATACTGGTGCTGCTCCAGGGACCAACTCGATGGTAAAATCAACCTCTCGCTCAGGAGGAATTCCTGGCAAGTCTTTGGGGAAAACATCAGCGTATTCGTTGACAACATGGATGTCCTCAACTTTGACTTCCTTCCTTGCGATGACAACAGCAGCAAGAAAGGCCATACAACCTTTCCTCATCACCCTTTTGGCTTGTAGTGCAGAGATAAGTGACAATCTTCTGCGGTTTCTATCCCCTGTGAACACTAGTTTTGGGTACTGGCTAAAAGTTACCCGACTTCTCCTGCAATTTATACTAGCCCCATGTTCAGACATCCAGTCTGCTCCCAGTATCACATCATACCCCGCTGTTGACACGGGATTTATATCACTTTAACATATCATTTGATTTTGTTTGGCTCATTTCATTTTATCTGGTTCATGTATTCATTTCATTTGGGTATTCATTTATTTCACATGCTTTGATTTGTGTATTGTGATTTGCGGGGCGTGCCAGTCTGTCTAGCAGACAGAAGAAAGAGTCCACGTAATGAAGAGAAAGTATTTTTGGGTGTCCAAGGAACGGACGGGTGTGGTGTCCGTGAACGGACGGGTATGGATTGTCCATGAAATGGACGGGGATGCCCGTGTGACGGGCGACTAGGGTGCGCCGTTTTTTATCTGAACCCCTTGAGTCCCGTATCTATACTCATCAGATGATTGGAGTAGCATGTGCTGGACCTCTGTCTCCATCGACCGAAGTCGATGTTACATTTACATCAAGTTAAGACTCTTGGTGTCATTTAACATCAGTTTTAACCCGAATACCATTCATAGCAAAGGAGATGAGAAAATACACACTCTTTTAGAAAATCCTAGTCATGATGTATCATTTTTCTTTTAGTTATTTTTGAAATGCTTTTGCTTTGAGTGTTTCATTTTGAAAAGACTGCCCTTTGTGGAGTCCGAGATATGACTTTTAAGAAGAGAATGGATATATTTCCGTGAACCCATTTGGGGTCTCCCTCCTCTCCTTTTTGGAGAAAGATCATTTTAGGTTGTTTGAAGGTTTTATTTTAGAAAACCTGGGGATTATTATTGCAGACGGGCGTATACCCGTGCATTTGATTCTGAACTTGGGGGAAGTCATGATTCGAAGTAGCATTTCTGTATTAGGAGAGTTGCTACATCAACTTTTTTTATGACGTGATATTCTTTTACAACATCCTTCTTTTAAATGAAGTCCGAATTGAGGCAGAATTTCCTTCCTCCTCGTTCATCATTTTATTCATTCATCATTCATTTTTTTATTTGTATGAGTATGATTTTCGAAGAATGTATGCACATATCTCCATGGACGTAATCTTGAAGTTCCTTTCTGGAAACTGTCCATATGAACACAATTCTTGTGGGTATGCATCATGCTGCTCTTTGGAGTAACTGAGCGCAGTTCGGGTCCTATCACAGTTCGGGTCCTGTCACAGTTCGGGTCCTGTCACAGTTCGGGTCCTGTCCCCTTTTTCTTTGGATGTGTGTATATCATCACAATTTTTATAAATTTATTTTGGCAGAGGTTCCGCTTATGCGGAATGCCTTCACGGGGATATATTCATATGAACATGTACTTATATCCATGTGTCCTCAGAGAATCTTTGCCCGGAGGGAATTTGCCCTCAAGAAAGTATGTGTGTATAAACATAAATCTGCAGTTTACGCATATTTTCTCGACGGTATCTCTGTTTGAATAGAGTATCCGGAAAAAGGTATCTCCGTTTGAACGGAATCCCTTTTGAGAGGCATACACATATAATTGCGGATTTATGATTATATAGACATGTCCGTGGGCGGAGACTCCATTTGGGCAGAGTTTCCACTTGGAAACACATGTATATGAATACAAAGTTTGTGATTACATGGATATGTTTTTTAGAAGAAAAACCCTAGCATGGGCAGAGCTTCCTTTCAAGAAACATATATGTATAGGTACAAATTTGAATTTCATAGATATGTTCTTAGACGGAATCTCCACTTGGGCAGAGTTTCCTCTAGGAAACATGCATATAAAAATACAAATTTGTGAATATACAAACATGTTCTTGGGCAGAATCTCCCCTTGGGCAGAATCTCCTCTAAGAAACATATAAATATAAACACAGATTTGAAATTTATAGATATGTTCTTAGGTTGAATCTCCACTTGGGCAGAGTTTCCTCTAAGAAACACATATATAAATACGAATCTGTGAATATATGAATATATTCTCGAGCAGAATCTCCACTTGGGCAGAGTCTCCTCTAAGAAACATATGCATATAGCACAAACACACCATCCCGGAGAGTTTAAAACTCGATGGGAGGTGGCATGAATAACAAAGGTATCTGAAATACCATATGTCCGGAACGGACGGTATTTAGAACTTATAGCCTGTGAGGGCCGGTGCCGCTATTGCGGACTTTTAGCCGATGAAGTTTGCTGATGCCGTATGAAGACGATCTCAGGCTTCTCGCTTTGCTCCGAACGAGGAAAGAGGGGGCTGGTACCTTCACACACAAGAGGGGAGCTTGAGGAGGAGATCGGGAAACTTTGGGAATTTGGAAATTTTCTATTCTTTGGGGATTTCAGAAAATAGGGGACAACACTTTTTGGGGAGAGGGCTGTAGCTCCTTTCCGGGGGCCGGCCCTTTTGAAATGGGGGGGATGGGGTGCCTTTTATAGGGGAAGGCACCCTTACATTGCATGGGATGGGGGGTTTCTAACCGATGGGGGTTCCATCGGTTAGAGGGAAAATTCCCTCTAACCGATGGGGGTTCCATCGGTTAGAGGATTTTAAAATCCCTCTAACCGATGGGGGTACCATCGGTTAGGGGGAGGGGCACTCCTCTAACCGATGGGGGTACCATCGGTTAGGGGATGTGCCTATTCCCTGTTTTTTTTGTTTTTGTTTTTTTTTTTTAAAGGGGATTCCCCTTAACCGATGGAGGTTCCATCGGTTAGGGGGGATTCCCCTTTAACCGATGGAACACCCATCGGTTAGAGGGGGAGATTCCCCTAACCGATGGTAACCGATGGAGGTTCCATCGGTTAGAGGGGAATTTCCCCTCAACCGATGGAACTCCCATCGGTTAGAGGGGAAGACTCCCCTAACCGATGGCAGTCCCATCGGTTAGGGGATTCTCAAGGGGAGGTCCCTCTAACAGATGGTAGTTCCATCTGTTAGAGGGGAATTCCCCTCTAACCGATGGTAGCCCCATCGGTTAAGGGAGGGGCATTTCTGGGAATGGGGATTTTAATGGGGAGTTGGCACAAAATTTTTTTTTTTTGTGTCCACAAATGCCCCCCACGGGAAGTGCGCCGAAGCCGAAGGCGGAGGAGGACGTCCCGTGCATTCTTCGAGCTGTGCTTCTGATCTTCATGACTTGACAATAAACTTGAATCGGAAAGTTGTAGCCATAGTTGACACGCTTCAGCACTTGCACTGTGAAGTCAACGACCTCGGGCAACGATCGACTTTGTCATGTTTCTTGTGCTGAGCGATCAGCTCCGCTTTCTTGGATTTACTCAGTATTGACTTTGGCTTTCTTTGCCTGGGTCTTTGCCTTCTGGATTTCATCTCAGGGATTTTTTAGATCTGCCTTTGTTATGGACTTGAATTGATTGAGGACTCAATTGGTGAGACTCGTCTTTCTGACTTTGCCCAACAACTTGATTTGAGATTTTTTTTTTTGAAATGTTTTTGACTGGTGATTCGCAGTTGGATCTGATATCACTTTCCTGAGCTTTGCCTTTTTGGCATTTGCTTGGATTGGATTTGACATCTTTTTCTTGAATCTTGTCTTCTCGGCTTTGTCCGAGATTTGACATAGTATTCGGCTACTGAGGCTGACCTTCTTGGTTTCGCGGCTATCTTTCTTTTTTTTCTTTCTCTTCTACTTCATTCATCATTTTTTTTTTTAATATCTGTTTTGAATTCTCAACCATCCTTGCTCCGGAAGTTGTTGGAGACAGGAATGGTGAAGCTCATTTGAATATTCCCTTTTCTTCCAGACCCAAGAGAGCTGGAAAAAGGAGGGTGGCGGATTCCGCCTCATCTGGCGGTGACTTTCTTTTCCTTTCTTTTCTTCTCTCATCATTGTCATTCATGACTCTTCTTCTTGATTCACCACTTATCCTTTTTTCCCTTTCCGACTTATTTACCTCAGATGACGAGACATGTGAGGAAAGGTGCCGGTCCGATTGCTTCGGGCGGCAATGCCTCTTTACCTGGAGGTTCTTCTCTCCTTTGTGAAGTGGAGCGTAAGAATTTCTTACGGGCATTTTCCGATTTTATGCCTGAGATGAACCATCGTCTGACTGTCTGTTTTCTTGAGATAGCCGTGACGGATGACGGTGCCTCCGCATTTGTTGAGAGTCTCGACGGAACAGTATTCTTTTGCTCCTGTCGGGGCTTATATCCCAATGCCTGCCAAGGAATATTCTGCCATGGAATCAACTCCTGCAGGTGACTTCCTTTACTGAGCTCATATACAGTCTTTAAAGATGATGTTTTCTTTTCTGATTTTGACTTTCCTTCCTTGTATCCAGGTGACCAGATCTTGTGATCAACTCTTCTCTGGGGGATGATGGATTCATATTCTGTATTTGTGGCTAATCCTCTCTTTCCACTTTTGGGGAGGTGCAGGGAGCCCATTTTTAGAGTTTCAAGCTTATTCTGCCTTTCAAGTAGGCGATGCTGCGAGTGACGATGGTGTTGAGCATGGTTGTCGGGAAGGAGAACATTGCCCGGCTGGAACGCGAGCTTGATGAAGAGAGGTCTTCTTTGAATCAAGAGGCCAAAGATGAGGCCAAAGATTCTGAAGAAGAAACTGCCTATGTAAGAGACGGAAAAAACCTCCGCTAGTTGACAACCTTCAAAGCCAAGGCAGTTGAACGGCTGAAGAGGAAAAAGCCTTCCTGCCTTTACTTTTCAGTATAACATTTACATGCCAAGCTCATTGTCTTGCTTTTTTTCTTTGTTTGACCTTTACATAGCAATCGCCACTCTTTGTATATTTGTATAGAGAGTGACTTGTGACTTTGTAAATACAAGGTGAAGGATAATGAAGATCCTTCTTTTTCATTTTCCTCCATCCTTTTTTTCTTTTCTTTTTCTTTCTCCCCCCCCCTTTTTTTTTTTTTTACATTACCAATCCCAGTGCCCTCTCGGGTTTTCACTAAGACTGGCCCCCTTTAGCTTTTTCCAACGTGCCCTTTCGGGTTTTCACGTTGAGGGGTTACCCATTTTTGCCTGAAGCGCCTTTTCAGGTTTTCACCTCAGCCGGATTTTTTGATCTTTTTACCCTCAAGTATACAGTGAGCCGTATACTTAAGTCCATCGGGATATCTCTACTTTTTAACCCCCTTTTTTTTTTTGACTTGACTATTGAGTACTTGACTGATTTGGATGATTAAACGGCCAGGGATTTGGCTGTGGAGCGAAATTTGAATCTGGCCAATGATTGGAAATTCGGATTTGGAATTTGGACCTGGATATGGATTTGGGTTTGAACATAAGTATACTGGCTTATTTCTGTGGTATTTTGGATTTGGGTTTGGATGTGGATATGTCGGGTTACTTTTGTGGTATTCTGGATTTGGGTTTGGATATGAGCATGAGATTCGGGTATGATTTGGCCCTGGACTTGGGTTTGAATAGGTTCTGGAATGGTGTTTATTGTTTGGCTTTGAGATTTGAATTTCGCCCATCCTTGATGGCTTAGTGCCGGGATAAGGGATTTGCACCTGGATTTGAACGGCTGGAGAGGAAGGAGCCTTCCTGCGTTTGTTTCACAACATAACATTTGTATATTGGGCTTGTTGCCTTGATCTCCTTTTTATTTTGGATGTGGTATCTGTCACCCTCTGCAAGTTTGTAATGTGGTGACTTGTAACTTTGTGGATGTATGAATGAAGGACTGAGAAATCCTCCTTTTCATTTCAATTTTTTTTTTTCACATTACCAGCCTTAGCGCCCTTTCGGGTTTTCACCAAGACTGGCCCCCTTTAGCTTTTTCCAACGCGCCCTTTCGGGTTTTCACGTTGAGGGGTTGCCCATTTTTGCCTGAAGCGCCCTTTTGGGTTTTCACCTCAGCCGGATATTTTGATCTTTTTACCCTCAAGCATACAGTGAATTGTATACTTGAGTCCATCGGGGTATCTCTATTTTTAACCCCTTTTCTTTCTTTCTTTCTCTTTTCTTTCTTTTTTTTTTGACCTGACTGGTGAGTACTTGACTGGTTTGGGTAGTTGAATGGATGGTGGTCTGATTGTGGGATGGGTGGTGACATGGATGTGGAATGGGTGGTGACGTGGCTGCAGAATGGGTGGTGACTTACTTTTGTGGTATTTTGATTTGAGTTTGAATATGGATATGAGATTTGGGTTTACTTTAGTTTCAGGCTTAATTTTGGATATTGATATAGACTTTGGCATGGGGTTTTAGGTTTGGATTTTTGGTTTTGGGTTTGAATTCCGCCCATCCTTGACGGCTTGGGGCAGGGACAAGGGATTTACATTTGGATTTGTATTAGAGTTGAGATTGAGTTTGTTTTTGGATTTGGATATAGACATGTCAGTTTATCTTTGTGATATTCTGGATGGGATATGAGATTATGATTTTGCCTTTGGATTTTGGATGTAGGATTTAAGTTGATTTGATTCTGGACTTGGTTTTGATTTTGGTTTTAGTTTTGATTTTGATTTTGATTTTGATTTTGACTTTGGTTTTGATTTTGGTTTTGATTTTACTTTTAATTTTGGTTTTGATTTTGATTTTGCTTTTGGCTTTGATTTTAGTTTTGGTTTTGGTTTTGATTTTGGTTTTAGTTTTGATTTTGATTTTGATTTTGGTTTTGGTTTTAGTTTTAGTTTTGGTTTTGGTTTCGTTTTTTTTTTTTTGCTTTTGGTTATGGAATTTCGGACTTCTATTTGGTTCAGCCTACCTTGATGGTTTGCGGCCATATTTGGTATTCTGGGTTTGATTTATTTTGAGATTTATAGTTTGGCGTATGTGGTTTTGGATCAAATTTGGATATGATCTACCTTGATGGTTTGCTGACTATGAATTTGGAATTATATTTGAATATGAGTTGCCTTGATGGCCTTGGGATATGAACTTGGAACTTGAACTTGATGTCACCTACCATGATGGTTTGCTGGTGGGACTTTGGTTTTAGGGTAGCCTACCTTTATGGTTTGCTGGCTATGGTTTTGGATATGGCCTATTGTAGGTTTCGGCATTTTGGATTTGACATAGCCTACCTTTTTGGTTTGCTGGCTATAGTTTTGGTATTTTGGATTTGACATAGCCTACCTTTTTGGTTTGCTGGCTATAGTTTTGGTATTTTGGATTTGACATAGCCTACCTTTTTGGTTTGCTGGCTATGATTTTGGTATTTTGGATTTGACATAACCTACCTTTTTGGTTTGCTGGCTATGGTTTTGGTATTTTGGATTTGACATAACCTACCTTTTTGATTTGTTAGCTATGGTTTTGGTATGGTTTTGGCATAGCCTACCTTTTTGGTTTGTTGGCTATGACTTTGGTATGGTTTTGGCATAGCCTACCTTTTTGGTTTGTTGGCTATGACTTTGGTATGGTTTTGGCATAGCCTACCTTTTTGGTTTGTTGGCTATGGTTTTGGTATTTTGGATTTGACATAGCCTACCTTTTTGGTTTGTTGGCTATGGTTTTGGTATGGTTTTGGAATAGCCTACCTTTTTGGTTTGTTGGCTATGACTTTGGTATGGTTTTGGCATAGCCTACCTTTTTGGTTTGTTGGCTATGACTTTGGTATGGTTTTGGCATAGCCTACCTTTTTGGTTTGTTGGCTATGACTTTGGTATGGTTTTGGCATTGCTTATCATTGTAGCTTGGAACCTCATTTGGCGGGATATGCAAAATATGCCTCCATCTTTCATTGGATTTTCTCTTTTTTTGTTTTGGGTTTATACATGGAGTGCCCTTGGCTTCATGCTCGGCAGGGACTGCAAGGTTTGGAGTATATGACGGACAGGTGGAAGTTTTAATTCCTTTGCCCCTATCTGTTGCAAACTTCATTTCATTGTTTTTCATTCTCTTTCGGCTTCATGCCTTTTGGGGTGATTGTTTTTTTTTGGTGGCTGGCCAGGGAATTCATGTTCTGGCGCGTGGTACAATTTCAGGTGTTTCCCGTTGAGTGGGGGAAATGGCACATTACCTTTATAGTCCACTAGCCGATATGCTCCTCCTTCATACGCCAGAGTGACGATATATGGACCGAGCCAAGTGGGTTGCAGTTTGCCATATGACTTTCCGGCTATTGCTTCTCTGCACTTGACCATGGCAAGATTCCCTTGCTTAAAAGCTCTGGGTCTTGCTAATTTGTCGAATGCACGAACCATTCTGGCTTGATATATTTGGAGAGACTTATATGCTTCGAGTCGCCTTCCTTCCAGGTTGGAGAGCTCCTCAAGTCTTCTTTCTATCTGACTTTGATCTTGGCTTTGAGATTCATTTTGGATTGCCACCCAACAGGATGCCATTTCAATTTCGATGGGTATCATTGCTTTAGCTCCATATACCAAAGAGAAGGGCCAACATCCGGTAGGGGTATTATGTACCGTTTAGTAAGCCCATAAAGCTTCATGGATTTTCTCTCCTCATTCCCGCTTTCTATTGCCGACTATTTTGGCAAGCAGCTTGCAGAGGGTTTTGTGGAAGGCTTCTGCCAATCCATTTGCTTGTAGATTATATACTGAAGAAGTCCTCCAATTAATATGAAACTTGGCTGCTAAAGTATATATTGTTTTATTGCGGAATTGTGACCCATTATCGGATATGATTCTGTGAGGAGTTCCAAAAATGGGATAGCTTCAGCCCACCGAGAGAAGTAATCTATAGCAACCAATATGAATTTATGGCCTTGAGATAAGGGTGGGAATGGTCCCACAATATCCATCCCCCATTCGGCAAAGGGCCAGGTTGGTGCTGTGGGATGTAATATATTCGGTGATTTCCTCGGTACAGAGCCTTTGACATTGATAACATGTACGGGCCTATTGAATGCAGTTTGCGTATATGGTAGGCCAGTAGAAGTCTTTTAGCTTGATATTGACTTTCATCTTTTCTCTTGCCTGGTGTGCACCACACAGCCCGGAGTGAACTTCTTTCATGATGATTTTGGCCTCCTTGAGAGATAAACATCTGAGAAGGACCGACCCTTTCTTTTTATGGACCAACCTATATAACTGATCTGCTATTACTTGATATGATGTAGCCTTACGCAAGAGCTGAATTCTTCGCGCTCGATCAGGTGGCAACCAACCCCCCTTGATTTTGATAATCGGCTCACGCCAATCTTCAGACTCATTTGTTGTATCTTGCTCTATAGTATATACTTCTTCGATTGAGGATACTCGGCATGAGCCTTCTGTGACGGACACTTATGTCCAATTCCCCTTCAGGAGGCAATTTTATAGCAGAGGCCAATTTGGCTAAAGCATTTGCCTGAGAATTTTTCACTTCTCGGCACGTAAGGTATGTCGAAGAAGTTAAATTTTTCTTTGAGCTTTATGACCGTGGTGTAGTATGGCAGCAATTGTGGTTTGCGGACTTCATGCTGGCCCAGTATTTGTCGGATGACCAGCTATGAGTCACCATAAATTTGTATGCCTTCGATTCCTGCTCCAGTAAAGGGGCTGGTAGAGCCATCTGTATAGTGGAGAGTTCGGGAAGCTCCATCAGAATATAATTCCCAAGAGGGTAGCTCAATTGTGGCAACCTCTTTGAGCATTGAATTTTCACTTACAAGAGAAGGAGTTTCTTGTTCTGGGAGGTTTATAGATAAAGGGGAATCCTCTGGCACTGGATGTGCGGACAAAAATTCGGCCAAGCCTTGCCCTTTGATTGCCCTTTGTGGGGTATATGTGATATCAAACTCCATAAGGAGCAGAGCCCATTTCGCTAGTCTTCCTGACAATATGGGTTGCCGTAGCAGATGTTTGATTGGATCATACTTGGAGATGAGCTTAATTTTATGAGCCAGAAGATAATGTCTCAATTTCTTTGCAGCAAATACCAGTGCTAGGCATACTTTTTCTATTGGAGCATATCGGAGTTCTGGACCAATTAGCTTTCTGCTAGGATAATATAAAGCTTGCTCTTTATCTTCTTCATTTGTTTGTACCAATAGAGCTCCCAGAGAAGCATCCACAGCTGAAATATAGGGTATAAGATGCTTTCCAGCGATAGGTGCCCCCAGCACTGGTGGAGCGAGAAGGTATTCCCTGACCTGCTTGAAGGCAGTTTGGCATTCTTGATCCCAGATGAAGGGAGCATTCTTCTTCATTAGTTTGCCGAACGGCATGCATCTTCCTGAAAGATTTGAGATAAAATGTCTAATATAGGCTAGCTTCCCTTGAAATGACCTTAAATCGGTCAGATTTTGAGGAGGTGGCGATTGCTAGATCGCCTTGATTCTGTCGGGGTCTATTTCCATTCCCCGATATTTGACGACGAATGTTTTTCAATCGTCGAACACTTTGATCTTGCCTTGGAGAGTAAATTTGCATGCAACTGGGAGGTGGAGAAGTACTCCCTTATGTGGTCAGCTTCATAGTTGACACTCTGCCTCTCTGGGCGAATTACTTTGCTTTGAGAATTCTTTGCAAGTGATTTGGGAAATCCTTTGTTTACCACAAAAAGGCTCGTCAGCCTTACTGCCTTCATCTGAGCATTTAATTTGCTTACCCTTCCCTTTAGATCGGGCAAGGGGTTGAGGGATTGGCCCTCCAAGATATAAAATAGCAGCAGTCAAGTTGCATTCATCTTCCCGATACGGGGCTTAACTGGCAAAGACTGTATACTGCTTCCCTTCTTTTGCATACTTGATGCGTTGATGGGGTGTCGATGGGATGACCCAAAATTTTTATAGCCAAGGTCTTCCAAGTAATATTCTGTATGTTGTATCAGCATCAATAATATAGAAGGCTACCTTGGTGGTGAAGCTTCTAAGAATTAAGTTGACAGTGACTCTTCCAATGGCTTCTCCTGAATTTTGGTTTTAGAACCAGTGGCTTGTACATCTTTTACCTGTTGCACATGAGGCATGAGATGTAGAGATTCAAGGGCTTTATAAGGCATTATATTGATAGATGCCCCCAGATCGGCCAGGATCTGACTCAATTTGTTGCCATTTGACTTGTCCCTTCAGGACGATTGTGACATAGTAGCATTCCTTTATCTGTGAAGGTGACATCTGCTGCTAGTGCTTCATATATTTGAGCTTGGAAATCAGCCATATGAGCTTCATATATTTCTGTTTCTTGGAGTATTTTGACGAGAGTTTCCCTCAAGTCCTCACTCCCAGCAATTGCCTTCTAGACAGTAAGGTTAACGGGGAGTGATTTGAGTTGCTGAAAGATTTTGTCATCAGCCTTGATGCGTATCTGGTCCGATGAGGGAGATCCCTTTATCGAGGACTCAGATGGCTTTTTTGGCTTGACAGATTTCTTTTGAGAGAGAGGAATCAACATCCTTCCATTTGAAAAGAGAGGAGCGTTGTCCGGCTCATTTGATGAGGCATGGGGACTTTGGCTCTTTCTTTTGTATGAGGAGGTATATTGGACAGCTCTTCTTCTTCATCTGAAGGGTTGAAGACATAAGAATCCGCCCGTATTTCGGCTTCAGGCAGAGGCTTTGACTCCTTGCCCTAAATGAGAATGACTCTGCTTGATTTTGTGATATCAGGCTTCTTGAAAATAGTAGATGCAACTTTTTGCTCTTTACCATGCCCTTTCTTGCGACGGCGATTTGAATTATTTGTTGGCCGACGCTGATATGTCAGCATTGTTGGCTTACCTTCAGCCTGTTTGGTATTATCACTTGGAGAGATTTATAGCTTCTTTGGTTGAGGTTTGGACACCATATTGTAAATTGGTGAGTTAAATATGTGATTTGATTCTTCAATTTTGATTGATTGATGATGATTTTTTTTTTTTTAAAGTTGATACTTGAGGTACCTCAGCAGCAGCATCACGCTACATTTGTTCTTTTTCATTCTTCTTTTATTATTATCATTATTATTCTTTGTTGTTTTTTTTTTTTGGTTTATTTGTTGTTTGTTGTTTTTTTTTTGTTTGTTTTTATTTTGTTTATATATATATGTATATATTTTATTTCATACCTGAAGAGCTTTAAGTAAGCTTATGACTTTCTGCTCTGAAGATGATTTGGAGATGCTTCTCTTGTTGGAGCCACCTCTTAGTTGTAGAGTTGTTGACTCTTTTGGAACTGGCTGATTTTGAGGGCCGACAGTGACCCATTCTCAAATGTTGCATTAATTGCTTTTTGAATAATTGAAGATGGGAGTTGGTGATAATGATCCACGAACTCCTCTGCTTGCTGGGAGATTGGCTTCGCCGCAGCTTCTTCTGGTATTCCATTTGTATATTGAAAAAAGAGCAATTTTGAATTGTTCTTCTTCTGCTTTGCTTCTGTACTGTCCATAGCCCAGCGGATGATAATATTCACATATCTTTGGATATAGAGCTTGGGATTTTGGACTTGAATCATAGGCTCGTTATGACACCTTATTTGCTGGCGCCAAAGAATTCCCATATTGATCAATTCTTCCTTCCCGGATATGAGTTTCAATCAGGTCCTGGAGGTCCAGACAATAGTTCATACATCTCCTTTCACCCCGAAAGATATATGATGCTGGTTCGAGTATGGGAACCAGACTTTGCTTTCTGAGATTGTCAAGTATAAACTTGGTGCTCTTTGTTGCAAATGAGAAGCTTATTGTAGAAGATGCACATTTGTATACTATTGACTGGATAAATATGGATTTGAATGCTCCCCCATTGATGACCGAGGAAGACCAAAGGATGATGATGCACTAATGACTTTCATCACATAGGATCCAGGATTGGCTGGTCCATTTGGTGGTTGTTGAGTATGAGGCTGGTTGACCCGATGAATACTCAGGTCAATTAGCTTTTGAACATCATTTTTGAATCTTATGCAATCTTTGATACTATGACCCATCACTTGATGATATGGGCAGTAATTGGCTAATATTTCTGCCGGAGCTCGATAATCCATCAATCCGGATTGAAGGCATAGCCGGAAAAGTGAGCAAGTGAGATGTCGAGGGAAAGAATATAACCTTGCCGGCTCGACAGGAGTTGAAGGATTTTCGGATAGCCACCCAATTGAGTCTGCATATGGCGACATAGGGGGCAGTTCTGAATATATTTGAGTATGCATAAGAGTATATTTACCTTTGGACTTTCCTCATTATTCTATGTGGATCATGTCTTGATCTTGGTAGAGAATGAGCTCCTGAATTATCTTGAGGAGGATTATATGAATGACCGTCCTCGGGATGATTTGAATTTGTTGGAAGTCTCGTCATATAAATGACATTGACAGATTGCTCTGGTCGATCCCAAGCATGAAGTTGAGGGTCAGCCAGAGCA
Source organism: Colocasia esculenta (assembly GCA_014218235.1). Classification (NCBI taxonomy): domain Eukaryota; kingdom Viridiplantae; phylum Streptophyta; class Magnoliopsida; order Alismatales; family Araceae; genus Colocasia; species Colocasia esculenta. The sequence continues at coordinate 60,489,241 of CM024763.1, read as the reverse complement.
TTTTGCATAGATATGAGGCCATTTGAATGATCATCTGGGCCTCATTTTTGAAGATGTAGCAATCTTCAATTACATGCCCCACCATACGGTGATACGGGCAAATTAAGCTGATTGGTTTGGCTGACACCTGCCTGCCTCTTTGGTTTTGGCAGTGATATTAACCGATTATCGGGGCAGAGATCAAAGAGCCTCTTTAATATGCTTCTTGTTTTTTGAAAGAATAAGAAGTCTTCATGCGCCCGATTAATGATGGCAGTGGAGCTTTAGCTTCTGATTTCTTCTTTGGGGCAGGAGAGATTGTTGCCCCCTTTGCTTCATCATCAGGTGAGGAGTCAATGATGTTGACTTCTTTTGCTAACTTATTGCGCTCTTTGGGGAGCTTGCGTTTATGAGATGTATGTGTCATTTGCTCGGCTAGAAACATCTCAATGTCTGCCACTATGGAATTCAATTGATCGAAGCTCTTGATATTTGCTCCCAAGAGTTTCTCATTGATTGTTGATATGAGGCCTTTTTGGCAGATAGGGATTGTATCTTCTTGAACAGGAGGGTTATTGCATTTCATGCTAAACTCTCTCCATCCCTTGATGAAGTGGATTGCCGACTCCCCTTTTCTTCTGTTTGAGGGAAGATAATTTGGCAAGAGGGATACCTTCCATTCAGCCGTTTGGAAATGGCCCATGAATTTCTTTTGCATATCTGCCCGATCGGTAACTGAGTTGGGCTTGAATTTTGAATACCATTGAAATGCGACTTCAATCAAGGAAGTTGCAAAATATCTGAAGAGATAAGATTTGCCGATGGCGAGCTCGACCAAGATAAATAACATAATGTGGCACATATTCCAATGGCGACCCCTGTCCATTAAACTTTGATAGTTTTGTGACTTTAGGGCATATCTCTGGCAGCTTCTTGAATTGATGATGTACTGGATATGGAACAGAATATGGATCTGCCACCTGAATACCTTTGCTCTACTGAGCGAACATATCTCGAATAATCCTTCAGTATCTCATGCCTTTGTATGGCAACACCTTGAGGGGTCATAATATTGGACGGATCAATGATGTCTTGAACCGTAGTTTGAGGAAGAAGACCAGTCGTAGAAGCTGCTGGATAATTTGTCGGGGCAGCCCCATCTGGATGTTGATTTTGTTGATTTTGAGCAGAGACTGGCTCCACAGAATGGGGAGGCTTGTAGTTACCAGTTGCCTCATTTCATTTAGAAGCACAGCCATTTGAGATTGGGATTGCTGCATCACTTGATATTTGTCGTCATCTGACATAGCCTGGAAATTTTCCTTTGTCGGCAAGTCGATGACGGGATTGATGTTTGAAGTTGAAGGCCCACCTTCTTCGACTTGAATATTTGCTTCTTCGAAGAAGGGGATTTGAATTCCCTCATGTTAAATATCAATACGAGGGAGAACTTGACCAGGTGCTTCAGCTTGTCCGCCGGGCTGGCAGTTTCTTCTGGCAAATTACCTGATGGCTTCAGCAGGATTGAAGTGGCTTCAGCGATTTGTTCAGCTGGTTCGCCAGAGTCATTCCCGGCGGCATAGCATGAGAAGATTATAAGCTTGGGTTTTTCCTCAGCTGCCCAAGTAACACGTCGTCTTTTTGACGGACGGGTACTGGCGTTAGGAATTGCCCCCAGCCTATCAAATATTGAAACTCGCCGTATACGGTTGAAGGCCGATATGCGAGATTTGAATTACTGAGTTGGATTTTCTTTGACTATTCGGGTATTCTCCGAGCCTTGAGAAGTATAGATTGACTTCTTGTATATTTCTTTTTCTTTTTACCCATGATGGTGCTTGAGCTCAATATGTTGAAGGGAAGCATATTTGGCGTTGCTTCTCTTACTAAACACCTTTGATATATTTGCTTGAGTCTTCTTGAGTTTATGGGCTTCCTTTTTTTTTGGAACCCAATTTGTTTGAACCTGGAGAGTGCTGGGTCTTTTGCTTGACATCGGCTTCCTTCTTGGGATCTCCTGATTCTCCTTGAAACCGCCGCAAAATTGAGAAGCGGTTTGAGGTTGGGATTGCAGGAACATACCTATCCCGCAGGGTGATAGGTTGGCTTCCGTCGAGCCATACCTGCAGACCTTTGATCATGATGGATTTGTCGGATCTTAAGGTGGCAGCTGATGCCCTTTTACTTTTTATGATTTTATTTTGTCCTTGTTGTAGAGATGGAAAATATGATTTTGAAGGAGTTCACCCGGATTGAACAAGTCTGGATTTGGGCAGACTTAGTTTTTTTTTTTTAATGGCTTTTTTTTTTGGGTTAAAGGTATGGTATTGGAATTTGGTGGAGCCTACCATTGAGGTTTGGTGGCTACGATTTTGGAATTTCAATTTGGATTTTGGTTTTGGATTCAGCCTACCTTGATGGTTTGTGGCTATATTTGATGTTTGGTTTTGATGTATTCCGGGATTGCATATGGTTTGGAATTTGAATTTGAGATTGGACATGACCGGCCTTGATGGCTTGCTGGTCATGAACTTGAGTTTGGATATGGTTTTGAATTTGGATTGGACATGACCTGCCTTGATGGCTTGTTGGTCATGAGCTTGAGTTTGGATATGGTTTTGAATTTGGATTGGACATGACCTGCGTTGATGGCTTGCTGGTCATGAGCTTGAGTTTGGATATGGTTTGAATTTGGATTGGACATGACCTGCCTTGATGGCTTGTTGGTCATGAGCTTGAGTTTGGATATGGTTTTGAATTTGGATTGGACATGACCTGCCTTGATGGCTTGCTGGTCATGAGCTTCAGTTTGGATATGGTTTTGAATTTGGATTGGACATGACCTGCCTTGATGGCTTGCTGGTCATGAGCTTGAGTTTGGATATGGTTTTGAATTTGGATTGGACATGACCTGCCTTGATGGCTTGTTGGTCATGAGCTTGAGTTTGGATATGGTTTTGAATTTGGATTGGACATGACCTGCCTTGATGGCTTGCTGGTCATGAGCTTGAGTTTGGATATGGTTTTGAATTTGGATTGGGCATGACCCGCCTTAATGGCTTATAGCCAATAAATGTTGTTGGCCAGAGTTAGGCTGATCCCCTTTATTAGTATTACCTTTGGAGAGCATTCGGATGCCCCCTGCTGATAATAACAGGACGAGCTTTGGCTTGCCCACAGCTCTCGTGGATCTTCCTTGTTAACTTGTTGGAGAGAGGCTTTTGAGTAGCATCTTCTTCATAGGCCGGAAGGGATCCGACAATTGTTGGAAAAATCCCCAAATATGATCGGAGTCGCCTGGTAACCGAACCTGGCATGATTGTTGATGGCGAGTGGTCCATAAGTGACGGCCATCTTCAACAGCTTATGATTTGCCTTTTTGTTTGTACCTTCAAGGGAAAATATCAGTATTAGGACTTTCATGAAAAATGTACGTATGTCTCATCCTTTGCTATGAATGGTGAGAAGAGGTCCCACCGGGCGTGCCAGTTGTTGACACGGGATTTATATCACTTTAACATATCATTTGATTTTGTTTGGCTCATTTCATTTTATCTGGTTCATGTATTCATTTCATTTGGGTATTCATTTATTTCACATGCTTTGATTTGTGTATTGTGATTTGCGGGGCGTGCCAGTCTGTCTAGCAGACAGAAGAAAGAGTCCACGTAATGAAGAGAAAGTATTTTTGGGTGTCCAAGGAACGGACGGGTGTGGTGTCCGTGAACGGACGGGTATGGATTGTCCATGAAATGGACGGGGTTGCCCGTGTGACGGGCGACTAGGGTGCGCCGTTTTTTATCTGAACCCTTGAGTCCCGTATCTATACTCATCAGATGATTGGAGTAGCATGTGCTGGACCTCTGTCTCCATCGACCGAAGTCGATGTTACATTTACATCAAGTTAAGACTCTTGGTGTCATTTAACATCAGTTTTAACCCGAATACCATTCATAGCAAAGGAGATGAGAAAATACACACTCTTTTAGAAAATCCTAGTCATGATGTATCATTTTTCTTTTAGTTATTTTTGAAATGCTTTTGCTTTGAGTGTTTCATTTTGAAAAGACTGCCCTTTGTGGAGTCCGAGATATGACTTTTAAGAAGAGAATGGATATATTTCCGTGAACCCATTTGGGGTCTCCCTCCTCTCCTTTTTGGAGAAAGATCATTTTAGGTTGTTTGAAGGTTTTATTTTAGAAAATCTGGGGATTATTATTGCAGACGGGCGTATACCCGTGCATTTGATTCTGAACTTGGGGGAAGTCATGATTCGAAGTAGCATTTCTGTATTAGGAGAGTTGCTACATCAACTTTTTTTATGACGTGATATTCTTTTACAACATCCTTCTTTTAAATGAAGTCCGAATTGAGGCAGAATTTCCTTCCTCCTCGTTCATCATTTTATTCATTCATCATTCATTTTTTTATTGTATGAGTATGATTTTCGAAGAACGTATGCACATATCTCCATGGACGTAATCTTGAAGTTCCTTTCTGGAAACTGTCCATATGAACACAATTCTTGTGGGTATGCATCATGCTGCTCTTTGGAGTAACTGAGCGCAGTTCGGGTCCTATCACAGTTCGGGTCCTGTTACAGTTCGGGTCCTGTCACAGTTCGGGTCCTGTCCCCTTTTTCTTTGGATGTGTGTATATCATCACAATTTTTATAAATTTATTTTGGCAGAGGTTCCGCTTATGCGGAATGCCTTCACGGGGATATATTCATATGAACATGTACTTATATCCATGTGTCCTCAGAGAATCTTTGCCCGGAGGGAATTTGCCCTCGAGAAAGTATGTGTGTATAAACATAAATCTGCAGTTTACGTATATTTTCTCGACGGTATCTCTGTTTGAATAGAGTATCCGGAAAAAGGTATCTCCGTTTGAACGGAATCCCTTTTGAGAGGCATACACATATAATTGCGGATTTATGATTATATAGACATGTCCGTGGGCGGAGACTCCATTTGGGCAGAGTTTCCACTTGGAAACACATGTATATGAATACAAAGTTTGTGATTACATGGATATGTTTTTTAGAAGAAAAACCCTAGCATGGGCAGAGCTTCCTTTCAAGAAACATATATGTATAGGTACAAATTTGAATTTCATAGATATGTTCTTAGACGGAATCTCCACTTGGGCAGAGTTTCCTCTAGGAAACATGCATATAAAAATACAAATTTGTGAATATACAAACATGTTCTTGGGCAGAATCTCCCCTTGGGCAGAATCTCCTCTAAGAAACATATAAATATAAACACAGATTTGAAATTTATAGATATGTTCTTAGGTTGAATCTCCACTTGGGCAGAGTTTCCTCTAAGAAACACATATATAAATACGAATCTGTGAATATATGAATATATTCTCGAGCAGAATCTCCACTTGGGCAGAGTCTCCTCTAAGAAACATATGCATATAGCACAAACACACCATCCCGGAGAGTTTAAAACTCGATGGGAGGTGGCATGAATAACAAAGGTATCTGAAATACCATATGTCCGGAATGGACGGTATTTAGAACCTATAGCCTGCGAGGGCCGGTGCCGCTATTGCGGACTTTTAGCCGATGAAGTTTGCCGATGCCGTATGAAGACGATCTCAGGCTTCTCGCTTTGCTCCGAACGAGGAAAGAGGGGGCTGGTACCTTCACACACAAGAGGGGAGCTTGAGGAGGAGATCGGGAAACTTTGGGAATTTGGAATTTTTCTATTCTTTGGGGATTTCAGAAAATAGGGGACAACACTTTTTGGGGAGAGGGCTATAGCTCCTTTCCGGGGCCGGCCCTTTTGAAATGGGGGGATGGGGTGCCTTTTATAGGGGAAGGCACCCTTACATTGCATGGGATGGGGGGTTTCTAACCGATGGGGGTTCCATCGGTTAGAGGGAAAATTCCCTCTAACCGATGGGGGTTCCATCGGTTAGAGGATTTAAAATCCCTCTAACCGATGGGGGTACCATCGGTTAGGGGGAGGGGCACTCCTCTAACCGATGGGGGTACCATCGGTTAGGGGATGTGCCTATTCCCTGTTTTTTTTTGTTTTTTGTTTTTTTTTTTTAAAGGGGATTCCCCTTAACCGATGGAGGTTCCATCGGTTAAAGGGGAAATCCCCCCTAACCGATGGAACACCCATCGGTTAGAGGGGGAGATTCCCCTAACCGATGGAGGTTCCATCGGTTAAAGGGGAATTTCCCCTCAACCGATGGAACTCCCATCGGTTAGAGGGGAAGACTCCCCTAACCGATGGCAGTCCCATCGGTTAGGGGATCTCAAGGGGAGGTCCCTCTAACAGATGGTAGTACCATCTGTTAGAGGGGTTTGTCCCTCCAACCGATGGTGCTACCATCGGTTGGGGGAGAAAACCCCTTAACCGATGGTAGCCCCATCGGTTAAGGGAGGGGCATTTCTGGGAATGGGGATTTTAATGGGGAGTTGGCACAAAAAAAAAAAATTTTTGTGTCCACACTCGCCATGTCCATACATATTAAATTTTCTGGCAGGTTTTGGTTTCAATCAACACCTCACTGGATGGTATATGGTTTGTAAGATTGGTACCCGGACCAATTGGGGTTGACACAACTATTCCGGATTTCATTGGGATGGTTTTCACAGGTAGGGTATCAATAAATGTTTGAGATATGAAGGAGTGCGTAGCTCCCGTATCAAAGAGAACATATGCGGGTCGGGAAAGAATAGTAAGTGTACCTTCCACGATACCTCCTTCTTCAGCAGTTTCTGGTTCCTGGACAGCTTGCAGTCGGGCTTGCCTCTTCTGTCCATTTTGACGTTTGTCATGAGGGGCTTGTTCTTTCAACATGGGCAGTCCGAGATCCTATGGTCACGACTCCCACAGCGTAGGCATCTCCCTTGCGCTCTCCAGCATTCTTCAGTCCGATGACCAGCTCTGTCACAATGTTTACACATTTCTCCCGTTGTCACCATTACTTGCTTACTTAACTCCTTCGGCTTTTTATCCACTGGTTCATTTACCCCGCCACTGGGCCTTTTTTTCCTAATAGTCGGCTGATACCTCCCAGCAGAAGACACTTGTTCTCGTTTACGGATTTTTCCTTAATCCTTTCAGCAGTCTCCATGGCATCTTCCAATAGTTGAGCCTTCTTAACCATTTCAGCATAAGTTTGAATGTCCATTGGCGCCAGTTGGGTGATGAACTGGGGCCTCAAGCCATTCAGAAAGCGTTTCGCCTTCATCCTTTCTGTCCCTATCAGGTGGACAGCGTATCGGGACAGCCGAGAGAATTGGGCCTCATACTCAACCACATTGAGTCCTCTCTGCTTCAAAGCCGCAAATTCGACTGCTTTCTGTTCTTGGACCCTCTCAGAAAAGTACTTGGCGTTGAAACGCTCAATGAACTGAGCCCATGTTAGTTGTTGTCCATCTAAGGTTGCTTCTACCGACTCCCACCATGCCCTGGCATCCTTTTCCAACTGGAAAGTCGCCAGGAGTACCTTGTTCTGGTCTGTACATTGCATAACCCTGAATATCCTTTCAATCTCTTTAACCCAATGTTCAACAACATCTGGGTTAGTACTCCCTTCAAACCAAGGTGGATCCATGTTCCGAAAATTCTGGTGGAGCTCACCGGCTCCGCGATTACCTCCACCTTGGGTGGCTTGTAAGATAGCCTGAGTCAAGTTCTGTATGGTTCGTTGCATGTCCCTAGCCTGGGCACGTTCCGTGGCCATTGTGGTAATAATCACCTTCAAGATAATAATGGGAGTTAGTCATCTAAATATATCACATGTGACTTTTATTCCCATGGCTCTACCAAAGCTCACATTAGGTACAACAGGTTTTGACTCGTGTAATCTAGTTTCATTCCATATTCCTAATCCCTTGGACCCTAAAGTTCAGTCTTTGATACCAACTGTCACGCCCCGAATATTTAGTAGCGGAATAAATGCCGGGGGACGTGAACGATACAAACCGTCGTATCACAGTTGAATAGTGCAAAGTCACAATCGAATATAATAACACATTCAAGACTATAATATGGTCACCAATAGTATACTTTAATTCATTTCATTCAACTAGATACAACCTCACATAAGAAGAATTAACCAAAGGGTCCATCATTCAAATAAACTTCCAGAAAAGTTTCACTATTACATAGACTACTCAAGTTTCTATTCTAAACTGTCATCTATCTCTAGGACGGGTACTCGTCACTCTTGCCCAGTCCCATCTGACTCCACTGGTTCTTCATCACTACCTGAAAAAGGGCAGGATGATAGGGGTGAGCGAACTAGCTCAGTAGGATTTATATCTCAATCACGTGCGGGCACTAGTATACATGATTAACATTTTAAGTAGGCAGATATGCTTATGAGTATGCGGACAATGCATGCTTTTCTAACAAGTTGAATAGCAAAGTAGAACGGATATCATATCAAATCAATTGTCGAGTTCCATATACAATGGACAGATATTTCAAGAATAGAATCATGTCAGAAGAGATTGGCCATATTCAAGCAGAGTTCATGTGTTCACAAGAACATACGTATCATATCATGTCAAGTCAAACTTATCAAGTCAAACAGGAGGCACATTTTCACAATCTTGCATGTCAGGTGTGCTATGCCAAGCACCAAGAGTCCATACTCCCGCGGTTAACAAGTACGTTGGGGCGCTCCTCCCCAAGACCGGACATGGCCCCTATTGCACAGGCATTGTATCAAGTTTTGGACTGGAGTCCCACGTTGTGCCGAACAAGAATATTCATATTATGGCCACAGAGTTTCAATGACAAGCTCATAGTAAAAAGAACATAATCATTCATAGAGTCAATGAATGACAAACAGCTCAAAAGAACAAGGCTGGATAACGGCGTATCTTATGTTTCATAATTCATTAATGTCTTGACATGAGGGTGTTTCTAAAGACAGATCATATGTAGAACATGTACTTTCCTAACATGTATGCATATGACAAATAATCAATTGAACACCGAAAAACATGTAACCATGAAACTCATATGCAAATCATAACATTAACACCACTAACATGTCCATACTAATCAGGTATTCATCCCACATTCATATCAATTCTTATCTTATCAATTGACAATAAGCAAGATCACAAGATAATCCAATGAACATAAGAACAATCAAATTACACATTAGAATCATATTCGTATCATTACCATTTCCTTTAATGGTTTGATTTATTTTAAGTCCATGTATACTATATAACATCATGCACATGCTTGTAGTTATCATGAAATGATTAGACCTAAATCATGCAAAAATCTTGTAAGGGTGTGTCGACACTAGATCAAGTGGTGTCGACACTATGCTCCAAACACAAGACAAAATCATGCAAAACTGGTCAGGTAGTGTCGACACTAGTTCAGGTAGTGTCGACACTAGAGACAGGTTCCAGAAGACCTCTGGAAAACATGGGACAGTGTGTCGACACTAGATGAGGTAGTGTCGACACTAGATCAGTTTTCCAGAACTTTCTAAAAAAAAAACTGGGACAGTGTGTCGACACTAGATGAGGTAGTGTCGACACTAGATGGCTTTCCCAGAACACTCTCTGAGCTTTTGGGACAGGGTGTCGACACTAGATGAGGTAGTGTCGACACTAGAGGGCTTCCCAGAACACTCTCTGGGCTGCCTTGGACAGTGTGTCGACACTAGTTCAAGTAGTGTCGACACTAGAGTCCTTCCAGAACAAAACTTATGAGTCATGTGAAACCGAAAACACATGCCAGCAGCGATTCAATTCAAACTCTTATAACTCTCTAACGATTGACATTTGGACAAAACGTTCAACATGAAAGATGAAGAAGACAACTAGTAGAAGAATTTTGATGTTGAGGGTTTGATCAATCGGTCTCAAATCCCGAGAAAACATGTGAAGAACAAAAATCAAGTGAAACCCGAAATCACAGTATCAAACAGAGACTCTCTATCATGCTCCTAACTCTCTAACGAAAAACCTTTGGACAAAACGTCCAACATAGAAGATGATCGTGACTCAAGTAAAAGAACTTTCATGAAGAAAGTTTAGTCAAATTTGGTCTTGAATCGTATGCACAATATGAAGAACGGGAAAAGCCCTAACTGTGCAAGACTTCGGGAAATCATCCCAATACACAATGAATACTCCATGAAAATTGGGCAAATCAAGTGCAAATGATCCTAGACTCAAAGAACTACATGTTGGCATTGGTTTTCTTTAATCTTGGCCCGAGAACACCTACCTTTACGAAGATCTCAAACCAGTTGATGTTCTGGATATGCAACAGAGGATGCAGGGGATGAAGCTAGGACTCCCAGCCCTTTCTCATGCTCCTCAGAAGTTCTTGCTTGCCTCCAAACGACTCCAACTCGTTGTTTAACCTTCCCCAAGAGTTTAGGGACGAGTTCTTATAGTTTTAGGATGTTGTTAAGAGTCCTAACGATACTAGGAAAGGGGCTACGAGCTCTGTTTCCTAGTTTCCAGGAAATCTGGGATTCCCTTACCCCAAAGAGGGGTAGCCAGGCTTAGGAAACCACCAATTGTGATTGAGTTCGGTTTTGGCTTACTTACATTACTACTCAGCCATCATTTAACCCTAAATTACCCTCACTAATTACTGCATAATTACATACACGAATTTCTGGCAATTTTCTATCGTAGTTTATTCATATCCGTGAGCCAAATATCTTGTGGCCTTGTCGCCTGTGCTTCCCACATGAAAGCTGCAAAAAAATTGTAAAATTTTTTTATAAACCCCACCTCCCAAAGTATGGGAATGAGTTGGCCTCATCACCTGTACTGAAATCTTTCGAAGGTGGCCTCAACCCCACTTTGGCACCGAGGAGAGAGAATAATACCTGTCTCTATCTCTCTTGCGGAAATCGCACAACAGCACTTTGTGGCCTTGTCGCCTGGCTTCCCACATCAAAGCCACAGAAAAAATGGTAAAAAAAGACTAAAAAAACCCCACCTCCCGTGAGCATGGAATGAGTTTGGCCTCATAACCCGTGCTGAAATCGTTCAAACGTAGGGCCTCAACCTCGCTTTTCGGCACCGAGGAGAGATAATAATACCTCTCTCTATCTCTCTTTGCGGAAATCGACAACCTATGCAAGCCGGAGCCTCCGTGAATCTTTGGCAACGAGGGTGTTTGTTGAACTCGAAAAAATATCAGGATTTAAACAAGTCCCGGGGCGGCAAATTCGCCCGGGAAGCCACAAAAAGTCCGGGAATAGACCACGGCCTCCCCACTCGAACACCTGAGATAAACGGATTCGAGTCCGCGTGTCAACTCGGAATGATCAGGAGTATGACGTTCAAAAAAGCCCATCGATAGTGGAAGTACGTACCCGGACAGTCGAAAAACTCGATGTCCGGACCCGAGTTTCAAGACCGTGCCCGACGCAGATGGGTCCGAAAGTTTAAATGCACGTGCCCTCCAAAAAATAGAGTCAAACGCACGTGGAACGGGCAAAAACGCGCGTCGGATGCACGTTGACGCGCGTGTGTGCGTGCGCTGCACATGCCCTGAACAAAAAAACCGGAAATCCCAGATATATCCTGTGGGAAATGGCCAAGGGAGAGGGAGGCCCTCCAGGCGCGGCCAGCAGGGTGCACCCCCCCTCCTGCCAGACAGGCGGGTGCACCCCGCCTGGTAGGGGTGCACCCGCCGGACTAGCAGGTGTGCACCCCCTCGGACCAAGCAGGGGCACACCCCCGCCGAACCAGGCGGGGTGCACCCCCGCCAGACCAGGCAGGGAGACACCTAAGCCGGACCAGGCAGGGGGACCCCCCGCCAGACCAGCCTTGGCCTGGCGGGCCTTCTCCGCTAGTCTGGCGGGCCTCCCCCACTGGTCTGGCGGACCTCCAGGCCTCGATATGCGTGCGCGCACCCCCGCCGAGCCTCACACCCCTGCCGAACCACTCGCCAAAACCCCTATAAATAGAGGGGCAGGGCCTTCATTCGGGCCCCCGGCTTTCAGAGGTGCGAAGCTCTCGCGCGGAGACCCCCGTCTGAGGGATTTTTCCTACCCCACGCTGGCGAGACGATCTCGCGTCCCGGCGAAACTTGAGGCCGTCTGGCGCTCGAGAATTCTCTCGCGCAGATCCTCAGGAGAAGTCCCCCTCCTTTGGGAGGGAGGGGACCTGTTTGTTCTCCGCATGAAGACCCCAGTGTGGGACCTGTTTTGTGTAAAATTACACAAAGGCCCCCCTGGGGAGGAGAAGATTTGTGCATGCGTGTGAAGTTGCACATATGTCCCGTACACGACCCCAAGCTTCTGTGAAATTGCACAAAGCCCCCGGGATATAAAGTTTGCGTATGTGTACATCAAAAGTACACATATACTCCTGTCAGCCAGAAATTTGCAGGAGTACCCCTGCTTCTGAGAAAATTGCAGAAATGTCCCCATGAAGGATAAAATTGCAGAAATGCCCACATGAAGGATAAAATTACAGAAATGTTCCTATGAAGGGTAAAATTACAGAAATATCCTCATGAAGGATAAATTTGCAAGAATACCCCTGCTTCTGAGAAAATTGCAGAAATGTCCCCGTGAAGGATAAAATTACAGTAATGTTCCTATGAAGGATAAAATTACAGAAATATCCCCGTGAAGGATAAAATTGCAGAAATATCCTCATGAAGGATAAAATTACGAAATATCCCCGTGAAGGATAAATTGCAGAAATGCCCCCATGAAGGATAAAATTATAGAAATAGAAGGATAATTACAGAAATATCCCCGTGAAGGATAAAATTACAGAAATATCCCCGTGAAGGATAAATTACAGAAATATCCTCAAGGATAAATTTGAAGGATAAATTTGCAAGAATACCCCTGCTTTTGAGAAAATTGCAGAAATGTCCCCGTGAAGGATAAATTGTAGAAGTACCCTTGCTACTCAGAAAAATCACGGATACGTCCTCGCGGCGCGGAAAATGCAAGATAGCCCAATAGTCCGCGCCTCTTGTCAACTGGTGGAGCGGGAGACTTTTATGAAGTGGCGTGCCCTCTCCTGGGTGTAACTTGAAGCCGGACTCGAGAGGAGAGTTCTCAGGAAATGTCACCAAATGACAGAAATGTCCCAGAAAGCCAGAAAACTGTCGGGATGTCCGAAAAAGCCAGAAATGGCAGGGATGTCCCATAAAGCCAGAAAACGGCCGGGATGTCTGAGAAAGCCAGAAAACGACCAACAATGTCCCAGAAAGCCAGAAAACGGCAGGGATGTCCAAGCATACCCATGCGCAAACCCCTCGGGAAGGTCCGGAGAATCCCCTGCTTGCGAGAGCTCTCATCTTTTCCCGCTGAATTCCCGGTCGTTCCGGCGTTCTTGGGATCATTCCGTCTGTGCTCCACTCGCCGGAAGCTTTGCCGCCCGATGCCAAGACGCTGCAGGCACTATACGAACCCCAGCATTTGGCAGTGATGTATAAAGTCCTCCCGTGTTAGAAAACGACATGCGTAGAGGCAGTTTGTGTCCGACGGAGGTACAAACACCCCGTCGTTGACACAAATGTACCATTATGTCGTGTACAATCCAACGGAGGTACAAACACCCCGTTGTAGATGTAAATGTATGTGACACATCTGTAACGCCTGACGGAGACATAAAACACCCCGCCATAAGCGTAAATGTAAACATCATATGTGTAATGTCCGCGGAGTCATAAACGCCCCGTCGTCGACGTACATGTAAATGACATATTGTGCAAATCCCAGTAGAGGAACAAACCCCCACCCCACTAAAGGCGTAAATGTCATAAATGTATTTGAGCATGCTTGTGGAAATCGGCATTGTCATCTGTTTCTTTTAAATTTTGAACTTATCGCATTGAAGGTTTCGAGTTTTTACTCGATGTAAATGAAACACTGACTTTGGTCGGTGGGGAATGGTCTAGTACACGACCACTCCAATCTCCCTGAAAATGCGAGCGCACGCGAAAAAAATGAAATGAAATATTTGGGGGGGGGAGGGACCTCAGGGTTTATACCCAAGGTACCCCATAAAATAAATCTCTTTGTCTGTTTCCTGTAAACAGTCTGGCACGTCCCAGTGAAAGAAAAAAAAAATATATGAAGCCTCCGAGGCGACAACATCGGAGGATCATCATGTAATTTTAGAAGATAAATTCCGCGTTCCAACAATCTGGCACGCCCTGTGGGACTGTTCCTGCCTTCCATACATACGTGTAAAGACCTTATGCCGAGAAAGAATATAAGATGACTGTTTCCCACCGTAGGTACAAGGAGCAAACGTCGGCATCAAACGCGTCCCCGCCTGCAACCCAAGTCAAGCTAATGGCGCCGTTACTTACGGTCCTCTGGGCGTCACCTGCCATGCGAAATGTTGCTACTTGACTACGCCGATCGTGTTCGGCGACTTCCCTGCAGTTGTGGGATCCCCTACTTCCTGGGGGTGGTCCCCGCCGTCCAAGCTACGCCAAAGACGGCGCCAGAAGCTACTGCAACCAGGGGCGTCAAGCCCCACTCAAGTCAAGGCCGAGTCTTCTCGGTAACACCATCTCTTGCATTGAGGTTCCTAGAAAACGGGACAGCGCCAGGAACGTAGGGGCAGCAGACCTGCGCGGTTGTCTCCAACTCTGGCAAACCGTACTTATCGGGGACATCCGCGTCCGGCTCGATGGAGGCGAGCCGATCCTGCCACGGGACAGAAGCGTCCCCACTGTGGCAACCTCCACAAGTTCGCTCCCCTCCCAGGGATGCGCCAAGAAAATCGGGACTCCCCAAAAGGAGCCCGACAGGGGTAGACGTCAGGCTCGTCACCCCACAGCCTCGCAAACATGGCAATGTGGGTGGCCCAGCAGGAAGCCCGCCAAATCAAACAAGGAAAGAGCGGCCAACCCGTTGAAGGCCCCAAGAAGGCAACCTGAGCGAGAAAACTCTGCCCCGAACCTCCTCGTCCTCGCGGACAGAAAAGTAGGGGCGTCTATCGGAAGCCAACTTCGTCTCCGCCAAGCGGACCCGCTGAAGGAGGAGACGTGACTCAAGCTGAAGCGTCCGCACCCCGAGTCTCAGTCTTTGAAGGTTGAGTACCTCGGTCTTTAGCAGACTGGGGGCAGCACTTCGTCAAAACAACCCAGAGGCCCAAGAAGCAGAGGGTGCACGGACGTCTGAAGAAGGTGGAGGCATGAAAATCTTCACCTGCTACGCTTCTGGAAGAGAGCGGCTGGGCCATCCGGCGTCCCTCTTGGGGCATTCAGGATAGATGAACCTAGTCAGGAGGGCGAAGCTGTCGTCCGGTATGCCCAAAACCCTGCTAGAAGACCTCCCCAAGCTCAACAAGGCAGTCAAGCTGGACCTTTGAATCTGGGGCAGGTTCTTGAGCCTCCACTCGAGCACGACCAAAGCCCCTCCCGGGACAAGTCTGACTAGACCTCGAAGGGGGGGAAGAAGAAGATGAAGTCGTGAGTCCCATCTCGAGATCAACAACTGTCGGCTGACGGAGAGCAAGCTGAAGTATTCCTCATGCCGCCAACCAAGCCGCCTTCCAAGCGATGACGGACGACGCCAAATATGATTTCATACAGCGTTGGCAGGCTGAAATGGTCAATCTCCTGACGGAGCGAGGCCAGCAGGCAGGACAAATGCGCCACGCCGCCAAGTGCCGACAGTAAACCAAAATGCTCGGAGAAGACATCAACAAGGCGACCTGCCCGATGTCAAACCGCACACGGCTGTGGGCCAACGACTATACCGTTGACCCCGGCCCAGCAGCAACGCCGGGGCATAAACTCCCAAGCCTCTGCGCCGAAGATATCGTTGCCCCGGCGAATGATTGAAAAGATCGTGTATGATCACTTCGCTCAACGAGGCGAGGGAACCGCCACTGTGGATCTTACAGTGTGCCATCCCGTCCACCATCAATTCAAGAAGCTGCCACCGGACTGCCCAAAGACGCCAAAGTTGCAGAAGTTGACAAACAGGGCTCACTAAATGAGCACTTGGCCTACTATATAATGGCCATTGGAGAGTTAGCATTTGATGAATCCTACCTCCTCCGTTACTTCGCACCCTGACAGATACTGCCTTCCAGTGGTACTCAAGGTTAAGGCCCAATTCTATTGTCGACTGGGCCGATCTTCAAAAGAAATTCATCGACCGCTTCCAACGGCCGAAAGAAAAGTGTCGCTTGCAGAGCTGTGCTCCCTCAAGCAAAGGAAAGGAGAAACGACACTCGACTTCATCAAGCGGTGGCGTGGCTTCAGCATGAGGTGCGACAACCCCGACGCAAGAAGATGCCATAACTATCTGTCGACGGGGCCTGGCGGCGCAGATAAGCGAAAAGCTGCTGGGAACAAATATCAAAGGCTTCGACCACTCAATGTGGTCGTGGCGGAGATCGAAATGTTCTTCGCCGACAACCCGGTGCAAGCTCCCTCGAAAAGCAAATCGAGCAAGGAGCGAGCCACTGGCAAAGAAGCCAATGATGTGGACTTCGCCCCGCAAAGTAAGAGGAAGAGGATCGTGGCCTCTGGCGCTCCAAGTAAAAGGGGGAAGAAAGATTGCCTCCGACGTCATTGCCACAGCGTATGAGCACACCGTATTCCTTCAAGAAGGATCATACAAGGAGACTCTTCAAGCTGTGCATGAAGAATGACTTGCTCAAGCTTTCGGGACTAAGAAGACCAAGTGAAGCAGATAAGTGGATGAGCCGAACTATTATCTCTACCACGTATGCTGGGGCACCTCATCGAGGACTGTTACGTCTTCAAAAATGAAGTACAGAAGCTGATCCAGAGTCGCCTCATCACGATGCATGATCATTGGTTGACCCTCTACAGCCCCATGCTTGGATCAGTCAAATCAATCGGCCAATGTCATTCACGTCAATACGGCAGTTCCTGAGTCAGATGACCCCGAGGCAAACCCTTGGGATGCTCAGTCCACAAACGGCTGGGAAATGGATTATCCCTCCGGTCTCGGAGCACAGAACATGGTCGGAGACAGTGCAAAAACTGGAAAGACAGGTCCAATCGCTGCGGCACAGTCAGCGCCAAACGCTGACGTACCTCAGGATATGCAAGAAAGCCCGGCTGCCCTCCAGCAAGGACTCCAGGTGCCCGCAAACACATCTGCGCCCCGGACGTGCCCTCCTTGCGCGGGATGGAGCTCGGAGGAGTCTTCAAACCCGTCCGATGATGAAATCGTCGGAAGACTGTATTCTTTTCCGCTCCATGGGACGCTGGCTCTCTATCGTACCTGCCTGCGACTATTGGGCTGCCAGCCGCCAACGAGCGTCCCGCCAAATTACTGCATATATCACCAAGATGCGGGACATGCTTTAGAGGACTGCTACGTCTTCAAAGACAAGGTTGAAGCATGGGTTGAACCAAGGGATCATCGACTTGGGCAATGCCTTGTTGACCCACCGCAGCCTCACATTCGCGAATGGACAGACCATTCAGACGACGTTGTCACGCATACAGTCAACGTCATCGACCCGCCGGAGATCTACACACCGTGGCCTTCACCTTCCCTGACCCGATATGACAGAAGCCGGTTCCTCTGGCGAAGCCCCCACCTGGTGGTGTCCGGAGGGCGAATTTCCCACTAGAGTCGCTTGGCGACTGGAAATGTTGGGGAGATCTTCGAAAAGCTCTTGCAGCAAGGTGTCGTGATGGACCGCACACCGCCACCGACGTACACTGAAAGGGAGTTGAATCACCCCATGTACTGTCAATATCACGCCATGTTGCTGCACCCTACGGACAGGTGCCCTGATGTCCGAGATTGGATCGAGTCCCTTATCCAGAAGGGGAAGATAGACCCGGAACGCAATTCCATGGTCCTGATAAGAGCCAGGGAAGCGGCCTAGCGGGAATTTGAGGAAAGCGACTATATGCGCTTCAAGAACCTAAAAGCCCCCGAAGCTGATGAACAAGGATGGCTCATACCGCCGACGCGGTCCACGGCCGACACTGAAGGCGCGAGCCTGGGCCAGCACTTCGGGAACATATCCCTAAAGGAGGAACCCATCTCAATATATAATCAAGAGGATCCAGAAATGACGGGAGCCAACTCCTCTGACGAGGCCCCTGCCCTATGGTATCCCGGTTGGCGAACCTCTCTTCAAAACCCTTTTGCGACCGCAAATGTCGGGGAAATCTTCGAAAAACTCTTGTAGCAAGGCTGTGTGAAGGCGCATAAGTCGCCACTAACATACACAGAAAGGGAAATAAACCACCCCATATACTGCAAGTACCATGCCATGTTGCTGCACCCTACGGACATGTGTCCGATTGTCCGAGACTGGGTCAAATCCCTCATCCAGAGAGGAAAGATCGACTCGGAAGGCAACCCAACAATCCAGTCCGAGATCAGGGAAGAAGCTCAGCAACAACCTCCTCAGCGAAAGAAGGGGTCTCGACAATATCAAATCTCCCCTCCCCGTGAACAAACTCCAGAAAATAGGAGTAGCGGGCGGTGCTTCGAAAATTCGCCTCCGCAAATACTCAAGCGGCATGATAAAGACCGTAGGGGCAAGAAGCCAGTGATGGAGCCGGCCGCCCAAGAGACAAGCCCCTACTGGGCTGAATTCCAAGAATTGCCGCCCGAAGTAATCGAGCAGGCAATCGATTCTACTTTCCAGCACCAGCAAGATGAAGCTGGCTGGACCACCGTGGCCTCCAGAATGCGCCTCCCACCGGAGTTCCCTAAAAGGGAAGGGTCGCACAGCCGTTCCGGCCGAGAGGATGCCTCTTGGGCAGCCAAGCCAACAAAGGAGCTCACGCCGCTTGAAATGGCGCGGGCGCTGAAACATGAGAAGAACAGGCGAAAGAACATGAAAAGACGCCTAAAAGAGCGAGCCGAACAAGCAGCGGCAATGGCCGCCCGGCAGAGCTCACTCCGCTCCAGAAGCTGCAAAAGCTCATTGATGAATTGGAGGAATATATCCCCTCCAAGCCCACCTGGGGTGTCCCTTTGGACAGATACATCCCGTGGGAAGAAATGGAGCGCAAAACAAGACTTAAAAGCTGGCTCCACCAAATGTTGCAAAGGGCTCAAGAAGGCGAGAAGCTGCCTCTGCCCAAAGAATTGGCCATCTTCTACAAGGAGGATGAAATTATCATCGAGAAGCTGGAAGAAATGCTGAAGGACTTCTCGTGCAACATGGTGTCAATACCACCGCCTGCAAGCTTGCAGTCGCCGGCTGACACGCTCCCTGTGGCAACATATCGGTGCCGCAACTGAGGCAGAGGGAAAGGCCGTGGACGAGGAAAGAAGTTTACCCCATCACTCGGCAAAAAGCCCAGCTTGCCCGACCTCAGCAAAACTATCATCTTCCGCGATGAAGAACCACAACCTATCCCTGAAGTGGAGGTACGGGTGAACTCCTTCGTCTTCGACCCGTCTGACGAGGAAGAAGAAGAGCAGGAGGAGATCATAAGCGAACTCCCTTGTCGGAAGGCCACCAGGCCAGCCGACCGATCCGCTCCATCCAAGAGTGGCCAAGATGAAAATCACGCCCTGGAAGAGGGTCTCCTGTCCCCTTTGTTCGTAGAAGAGTCGAACGAACAACCAGGGGGAAGGCGGACTAACCAATTTGGGCAACCGATAAAACCTCTGGCGGACATGGTCCCACCATTGGATCAACTCCGCGCCCGGGCCGACCGCAAAATCATACATCACATGAAGCGGTTCCTGACTAACGTCACCATATGGGACGCTATTGCCTGGAGCAAAGAGTTAAGAACGGCTCTCATCAAAATATTACAAGAGCTCGAGGTCTACGAAGCTGATGTGACCGAACTCCAAGCTCAAGTCCTGGAAGCGTTGGCGACGGAGGTGACATTCTCCGATAAGGATATGTTGTTGCCTACGTTGTACCATAATCGCCCGATGTATATGCAAGGAAAAGTCAACGGGCATGAGCTCAACCGAATCTTGGTTGACCCTGGGGTGTCGATCAATATCATGCCCCTGAAGACTTTCAAGTCTCTATACCTCACACCCTATTTGCAAAGGGTTAATGATGTCAGAATCGTAGGGTTCAACCAGAACTCTGAAAATGCCTTGGGAAAGGTGGAGGTACAGCTGACCATGGATGACCTCGCCACCAAGGTCGTGTTCTACATCATAAATGCGAACACATCCTACAAGGCTCTCCTGGGAAGACCCTGGCTACATGAAAATCCGGTTATCGCCTCGACTCTCCACCAATGCATAAAATATGTCAAGGAAGGAAGCAGCATACAGTCTTCGCCGACTGGGCTCCTTTCCGCCTGAATGAATGTAATCTGGCGGATGCCCAGCTATATTTCGGCGAGCCTCCCAGCAAGTCAACGGCCGTATCAAAAGGCAAGGAAAGCAAAATGCCGATGCGAGCCAAGCAAGCCAAGACCGGGACGAGGATGAGCTCTTCACGGTCAACAAAGACCTCCTTGAGGCTCACTGACTCGGCCGCCTCGTCGAATCTACCGAGTCAGGGCCCAGTTGCCCAGAAAGGCGCGAAATCAACTATGAAGCAAATGCCATTGGCGAGGTCATCAACCGGAGCATCTCCTTGCCGCCGGCATACATGTAGCTGCCCTTCCATAGGGAGGAGCAATGGGTGGAACGACTAAAGACGTTCATTGTCACCCATTACAGAAATGATAGTCTCAAGAAGGGCGAGGGACCGAAGTCGATCATCTCTACAAAGGAGACCCACTCCTGTATGGGCCCCTCGAAGATGACCTTGGTTAGGGTCGAATGACTCAAGTCGCCCCAGAGCCCGTCCAAGAAATGGACGACATGCTCGAGCACATCAAGAAATTGTGCCAAAGGCAAAAGATCACGCAAATGCAAGATCCCTCTTGGCGGAAATACTTCCACCACTGTGGTACCCGAAGCAACTCCGAGGGCAACCCCCCTATTGTGCAAAAGACACTCGGGGGGCTGGTTACGGTCAGGGTACGGACTTCGAGGCCTATTACGCGGTAAATACCATTGGGCTAGTCCCCCTATCTGATCACTGCCCTTCCAGTGAACATCCTCCTACCTCCTCGACGAAGCCGCAGGAGGAAGAAGCCATGCCTGTCCTCTCAAACAGGACGTCGCGCCAAGAAACACCTCAAAACGAGGAGTATAATTTCTGGCCAATCACCGAGCTGGTGGAACTCGACCTCGGAGAGACAAAAGAGCCCCGACCAATCTTCGTCAGCGCCCTCCTCAATAAGGAAGAAAGACAGTCATATCAGCAACTCTTGCTGGAATTCAAAGACTGTTTCGCGTGGACATACAAAGAAATGCCAGGCCTAGACCCCTCTGTGGCTGAACATGAGTTGTCCATACTCCCCACGGCGAAGCCGGTCAAACAGGCCCAAAGGCGTATGCGCCACGAGTTGGAGCTGAAAGTAAATGCCGAGGTGGACAAACTCCTCAAAGTTGACTTCACCGAGCCCTGCATCTACCCAACTTGGCTGGCCAACATAGTGCCGGTGAAGAAAAAGAATGGCCAAGTCCGGATCTGTATCGACTACAGGGACTTGAATAAAGCCTGCCCAAAGGATGACTTCCCTCCCGATCACGGAAACGATGATCGATATGACCACAGGGCATGAAGCATTATCCTTCATGGATGGGTCGTCAGGCTACAATCAAATCCGTATGGCTCCCAAAGATAAGGGGCCACACTACCTTTAGGTCCCCCAAAGGGATCTACAACTACAAAAGAATGTCATTCGGCCTAAAAAATGCTGGAGCCACCTATCAAAGGGCCATGACCAAAATTTTTGGCGAAATGCTCCACAGCTTGGTCGAATGCTACGTTGATGATTTAGCCGTCAAGATCAAGAGGCGAGAAGACCATCTGGGCGATTTACGCCAGGTCTTCGAAAGACTTCGCTAGTACCAGCTAAAGATGAACCCGATGAAGTGCGCCTTCGGCGTTTCGAGCGGCAAGTTCCTCGGCTTCATCGTCAAATACCGCGGGGTAGAAATTGATCCCATCAAAATCAAAGCTATCAGAGAGCTGCCACCGCCAAGACGTTGACGGAGCTGAAATCACTCCAAGGAAGGCTGGCCTACATAAGGCGGTTCATCTCCAATCTCGCGGGTAGATGTGCCCCCTTCAGCAAATATGTGAAAGAGCAAATTTGTATGGGACCAGAGTGTCAGATACTTTCGAAGAAATCAAAGAGTATCTCCTTACCCCTCCCGTCTTGGGAGCCCCGGTGAAAGGGAAGCCGCCGCTCATCCTCTACATCGCGGCCATGGAAATGTCGCTGGGAGCGCTCCTGGCACAAGTAAATGAGGAAGGCAAAGAGCAACCGCTCTACTACCTCAGCAGAATGCTGGTAGGCCCGGAGCACCAATACTCCCCGGTGGAGAAAGTGTGTCTGGCGCTGATATTCGCCGTCAAGAAATTACGGCATTATCTACTGGCCCATCAAGTCAGCCTCATCTCGAGGATAGACCCGCTAAAAGCGCTCCTCACCCAACCTGTGTTGTCGGGAAGCATGGGAAAATGGGCCCTTCTCCTCATGGAGTTTGATATCACCTTCGTCCCGAGAAAAGCAATCAAAGGGCAAGGTATGGCGGACTTCCTGGCGGCGCATCCGCTTCCGGCTGGCTCTCCCCTCGAGTTCGAGCTTCCCGAGGAGGAAATACTCTCGCCCCCTCAGGGGGAGGGGACCCGACAAGAAGAAGTTCCCATTCAAGAAAGTGGAAATACTCTCGCCATAGAGTTACCACATTGGGAGCTCTACTTTGATGGCGCTTCCCGCGTGCTCAAGCAAACTGACGACACCACAACTTATACCTCCGGAGCGGGCATTGTCCTGGTGACTCCACAAGGGGGAATACTACACAACTCATGTGCACTCATGAAGCCATTGACCAACAATCAAGCCGAATATGAAGCGCTGATCGTGGGACTTCAACTGGCTGCCGAAATGGGCATCAATGCATAAAGTTTACGGGACTCGCAACTGGTCGTCCGTCAAGTGCTGGGGGATTACGACGTTCGGAAAAAGGAACTGATCCCCTATCATGCCAAAGTGATGAAGCTCCGCGAGAGATTCTATTTGTTCGAAATCAGACATGTCCCCAGAGGGCAAAATTCCCAGGCAGATGCGCTAGCCAAATTGGCGTCTGCTCTAAAGCTCCCTCATGAAGGAGAACTGGGCATAACCGTCTGACATAGGAGGCTGATGCCCAGTGTTCTTGAGGACGACTCCGACCCAGAAAATGCAGAGGTCAACGCCCTCGAAGAAGAAGCTGGCCTAGAAGAAGACTGGCGCCAACCGATCATCCGGATAAAGAACGGGTGGCTACCCTCGGATCGGGTTGAAAGGGTCCAGCTTCTGTGGCGGGCCATGTCTTATAAAATGATCGGGCACCAGTTGTACCGACTTGTCCATGAAAAGGATAAGTCTGTCCTCCTAAGATGCCTCTCCCCCAAAGAAGCCAAAATCATTATGCACGAAGTCCACTCTGGACTGTGCAGGATCCACCAGGCGGGAGACAAAATGAAAATCAACATCAAGCTAAAAGGCTTCTTCTGGCCAACCATGTACACAGATTGCGTCCAATACGTCCGCGCGTGTCATCAATGCCAGGTCTTCAGTTCGGTGCCAAGAAAGCCGTTGAACGAATTGCA
The DNA here is from genome assembly GCA_014218235.1 of Colocasia esculenta. Lineage (NCBI taxonomy): Eukaryota > Viridiplantae > Streptophyta > Magnoliopsida > Alismatales > Araceae > Colocasia > Colocasia esculenta. The sequence goes on along the minus strand of CM024763.1, from coordinate 60,465,657 downwards.
TCCGACTGTCCCTACATGGCCCTTTGCTGAATGGGGAATGGATGTCGTGGGACCCTTCCCACCATCCTCTGGCGACCACAAGTTCATTCTGGCAGCCACCGACTATTTCTCCCGATGGGTAGAATCAATCCCTCTCCGGGAGGTGACCGGGGTAGCTGTTGCAAAATTTGTCAAGCAACACATGATTTACAGGTTCGGCACCCCTCATCAGATCGTATCAGATAACGGTACACCCTTCAAAAACAAAACGATATATGCGTTGGCGGCCAAATTCCGTATAGACTAGAGGACGTCAACGGTCTATAACCCTCAAGCCAACGGTCTGGTGGAAGCCTTCAACAAGACCCTTTGCAAGCTGCTCGCCAAGATAGTCGGCAGCCGCGGACGCAGTTGGGGGGAGAAAGTACATGAAGCACTCTGGGCATACCGAACGGTGTATAAGACCCCCACGGGATGTTCCCCCTTCTCTCTAGTGTACGGAGCTGAAGCCATACTCCCCATTGAAATCGAAATGTCGTCCTACAGGGTGGCCGTACATACCGGCCTCCAGCCCAAGGAGCGACAAGAAATGGAAAGAAGGTTGGAGGAATTGACCGACCTAGAGGGCAAAAGGTTGGAAGCGTACAAACACCTCCAATCCTATCATGTCCGCATGACTCAAGCCTATGGCAAACTAGTCACGCCTCGTGTCTTCAAGAAAGGCGACCTCGTCATGGTCAAGCAAAGAGAAGTCATGGCAGGCAAATCAAGTGGTAAACTCCAGCCAAACTGGCGCAGATCATATGTGGTCACTGGAGTTTATGAAGGCGAAGGATACATGCTGGCAACACATATTGGCGACCGCCCTTTTCCACCACTAAACGACAAACATCTGAAAATGTATTTTTGCCCCTGAACATGAATTCCTCGGGCAACCGCCCTCTGATCCCCTTATAGCCGAATCAGGCTACGGTTGGTCATATGCGCTCATATCGAAAAAGAGGGACTAAAAAAAAATAGAGATGTCCTGGCAGACTTGGCCAATCCCCAAAAGGAGTGCCTAAGGGCAAAAAAGCCTAAAGTCCGGTTGGGGTGAAAACTCGGAAAAGTGCCCCAAACAAAAAATGGTAACCCCTCAACGTGGAAGCCCATAAAAGGGCACGTTGGAAAAAGCCAAAGGGGGCCAGACTAGGTGAAAACCCGAAAGGGCGCCAGGGCTGTTAAAAAAACAAAGAAAAGAAGAGAGAAGAAAAAAGGAATTCTCTCCTTTATGAACTTGGGGAGGAGAAGATTTGTGCATGCGTGTGAAGTTGCACATAGTACACGGGCCCAAGCTTCTGTGAAATTGCACAAAGCCCCCGGGGATATAAGTTTGCTTACGTGTACATCAAAAGTACACATATACTCCTGTCAGCCAGAAATTTATAGGAGTACCCCTGCTTCTGAGAAAATTGCAGAAATGTCTCCATGAAGGATAAAATTGCATAAATGACCCCATGAAGGATAAAATTGCAGAAATGTTCCCATGAAGGATAAAATTGCAGAAATATCCCCGTGAAGGATAAAATTGCAGAAATATCCTCATGAAGGATAAATTTTCAGGAATACCCTGCTTCTGAGAAAATTGCAGAAATGTCCCCGTGAAGGATAAAATTGCAGAAACATCCCCGTGAAGGATAAAATTGCAGAAGTGCCCTTGCTACCCGAAAAATCACGGATACGTCCTCGCGGCGCGGAAAATGGCAAAGATAGCCCGACAGTCCGCGCCTCTTGTCCAACCTGGTGGAGCGGGACCCACGTCACTTCTATGAAGTGCCGTCGCTTCTATGAAGTGGCGTGCGCTCTCCTGGGTATAACTTGAAGCCGGACTCGAGGGGAGTTCTCAGGAAATGTCACCAAATGACAGAAATGTCCCAGAAAGCCAGAAAATGGCTGGGATGTTCGAGAAAGCCAGAAAATGACAGGGATGTCCCATAAAGCCAGAAAACGGCCGAGATGTCCAAGAAAGCCAAATGACAGGGATGTCCCATAAAGCCAGAAAACGGCCGAGATGTCCGAGAAAGCTAGAAAACGGCCAACAATGTCCCAGAAAGCCAGAAAACGGCAGGGATGTCCAAGCATACCCATGCACAAACCCCTCGGGAAGGTCCGGAGATGCCCCTGCTTGCGAGAGCTCTCGTCTTTTCCCGCTGAATTCCCGGTCGTTCCGGCGTTCTTGGGATCATTCCGTCTGTACTCCACTCGCCAGAAGCTTTGCCGCCCGGTGCCAAGATGCTGCAGGTCACTATACGAACCCTAACATTTGGCAGTGATGTATAAGTCCTCCCGTGTTAGAAAACGACATGCGTAGAGGCAAGTTTGTCCGACGGAGGTACAAACACCCCGTCGTCGACGCGAACACAAGTATTATGATGTGGAAAAGTCCGACGGAGGTACAAACACCCCGTCGTTGACACAAATGTAACCATCATGTCGTGTACAAATCCAACGGAGGTACAAACACCCCGTTGTAGATGTAAATGTATGTGACACATCTGTAAACGCCTGATGGAGGCATAAATACCCCACCATAAGCGTAAATGTAAACATCATATTGTGTAATGTCCGGCGGAGGCATAAACGCCCCGTCGTCGACGTACATGTAAATGACATATTGTGCAAATGCCCAGTGGAGGAACAAACACCCCACTAAAGGCGTAAATGTAAATGTCATAAATGTATTTGAGCATGCTTGTGGAAATCGGCATCGTCATCTGTTTCTTTTAAATTTCGGCATATGGTCCTTAAACAAACGTATCGCATCGAAGGTGTTCGAGTTTTTACTCGATGTAAATGAAACACTGACTTCGGTCGGTGGGGAACGGTCCAGTACACGACCACACTAATCGCCCTGAAAATGCGAGTGCACGCGGAAAAAATGAAATGAAATATTTGGGGGGGGGGGACCTCAGGGTTTATACCCAAGGTACCCCATAAAATAAATCTCTTTGTCTGTTTCCTGTAAACAGTCTGGCACGTCCGCAGCGAAAGAAAAAAAAATATATATATGAAGCCTCCGAGGCGACAACATCGGAGGATCATCATGTAATTTTAGAAGATAAATTCCGCATTCCAACAGCACTTTTGTCAGAGATTTTGCAGGCCAAACTTTTTCTAGAAGCGTTGCCTAACTAAGTGTATGATCATAAACTTCTTATTGCTTATATTTTGTATTTGAGATTAATTATAAAACAAGGTCAAGCATCACTTGTGGAGGAATGTGAATTTATATTTTCTTTGTGCTTGATTAATCTACAGATGCGACTAGATGCAACTTTCTTTACAAGCTCATGTTAACTGCAACACTCATTTCCGTTTTGGACTCCAACCCATTTGGAAATGGAACAGCAGATGCGGTGATGGGTGTTTCCATTTCTGTAAATGGTGAGAACTGTGTCTTTATTTATATTTGGTTACTTCTGTTAATATCATAGTAATCTATAATCTTGCATATGCGCAGCCTGGTGAGGCAGCTTTGATCGCATCTGTGGGCTTGGTCGAGAAGTGGCGGATATGTTAAAGGTAGCCGACAAAGGTACAAACCGTCTTCATGGAACTTAATTTTTTTTTTCTTTTTGGGATACTGCCCATGTTATTTGTTTTTGTTAGTGATTAATGACGTAAGGTGCCATCACAAATGAACAAGTTACAAAGAGTTTTGAGTCCCATACATGTGATCCATCAGACTAGCTGATTAAAAGGCAGTGCATATGTGAAACATGCTTGACATGAAGACATGACAGTGCATGAGAAGTATTATTTTGCTATATCTTTTCTCACTTTGTTGTTTTATTATTTTCTGTTTTCTGATATTATTATTTTTATTTCCATATAAATATTTTCTTTATCACTTTGTTTTTGTGACTTTCTACTTGTCAAACCAATTCTTTATATACCTTTCTTTACAGGCACTTATTTGTGTTATATATGTGGCAACTGTTCCTACATTTATGTTGGCCTACTTGACTTGTTGTTCAAAGAGCAACACATCAGAAGTCATAGAACTTAACTGTAAGTCATCATGTCAACATCAACAATTATGTTGCTTTTTTTTTTTTTTACATTCTGGTGTACATATGCTCCGTGAAAGATATAGAATTGTTTTTTTGACTTGATTTGAACTGTCTGTAGTTAATAGGCCAATTACATTTTCTGTTTCTTCATCCAAATGTTTCAAATTCTCGTTTACATTTATATGCAGTCCATTATGCAGTTATTGTTCTATCATGTTTCAGCACTCCACCATGTCCTCCTTGAAAAAGTCTCAGTAGACATGCACTGAATTATTCTTGCATATCTGTGTTCAGTTTCTTCCTATATTGAGCATTTGTTGAACAATTGAACTATCCTGTAAGGTTCTAAGAGTGTGTCAATGAACATACATTGCTTGGTAATTGTTGAGTTTTGTCCCACATGATTTAATCTGTGGGCACTTTTCCTCTTTACCAGTAATGGTTTCCCTTAACTTAAGATCTAGGTTTTAAGTTAAGATTTCAGGTTTTTAACGTGGTCTCAGTGCTACACTTTTACTGTTGTAAGCATTTGGTTTGGAATCTGGTTTACTAACTTCCGTTCTTGGCATCAACAAAAAAAAGTATGCCTCATCATCTGGCAGCAAAAGTGGAAAAGCACTGCATAAGGATGGGGGTAGCCTGTATGCTAATGTTTGTGTTAATCTGGCATTAACAGAAAATTTTAAGAGCCAATTCGGTAGCATTGTCGGTAGACACTAGGGGGTATTGAAATTTAGTCTGAGTTTGATTCATTTGTAGTTACCTTTCTTTTTTACCCTTAAAGAACTCCCTTAACTTATTGTGTAGGTTTTTGGGTTAAAATTTCATATGATTACGCTATTGTCTTGAGTGGTCATTTTTTTTCTTTCTATTCCTTGGGGAAATCAGACATTTTTTATTATTGTGAAATTAATGGTAAATTTTTGGATGAAACACTACACGAAACTTTCTTCTTTTCATGACAACTTCTATTTCTTTTGGATTTTCTTCTTTTTTGAAGAAGTGTTGACACCAAAAAATACACAAAGAACCCCCCCCCCCCCCCCCCCCCCAAAAAAAAAAAAGAAAAATTCCCCAAAAACGAACTGAGGGTGGCCAAAACAGACCCCCCCCCCTCGGTGAGGTTTCCTTGCAAGGGACCCTCGATGCTGTTTCCTACCTAGGTGGGCAAACCCCACCGACGGGACCCACCTTCGGTGAGTTTGGCCACCGCGGCACCATCCAACTAGCTTGTAAAACTATTCATATTCTCTTCTTTACGATCGTTGCTTGATCATTTTTTGCTGAGAATTTATTTATTTTCTCAGAAAATGGATTCTCTTTCTTTGACTAAAGTATAAGAACATAAACAGATAGATATATAGGTACATGGTATATATATATATATACATACAAATATATATATAATATAAGGTAAGATAGAAACACATCGTTAAAGTCTTGTCAATGCTATGTATAGGCATGTGGACCTCAAATTAAAAATTTATGTTTTTATTCTAATGTTTGAATGCTTCCAGAAAAGAGAAAAAAATGCCTAACAAAGTTCTTACAAGATGTAGGCTCGAGAGGTTTTGGTTTCAAAAAGTTTTGAAGATAAAAAAAGGAAACTCTAAAGATACACCTATTTATCTATTTTTCTAACCTTTTACTACATTAAACTAATTTTTTTTCGAAAATTTGAGTTAGCTGTCTATCTAATCTCATGAAAGCATCACATTTTTAGTATAAAATTATTTAAAAATATTATAATGAAATTAGAACCTTTGAGAACCCTCGGACGCTCCTCCTCACCCCCACTCTCTCTCTCTATGTATATCTCAGTAGCCCCACCACTTTTCCATCCACCCTCTTCACTTCTACAGAGCGGCTCTAGGGAATCTTGATGCACATATTCTCTCTCTCTCTCTAACGGTTAGAAATTTGGATCCTTCGCCTCTCCCCTTTCAGATTCTCTCTCTCTCTCTCTCTCTCTCTCTCTCGCCCACGGCGGTGGAAGAGGAAGCAGACGACTGTGAGGAGGAACAACAAATCTCCCCGGCTTTCTGCTCTTTGTAGCCCAAGGCGGCGGCGAAAGAGCGCGGACGATAGTGAGGAGGAACAACAGATCTCCCTGGTTTCCTGCTCTCTCTCACCTAAGGAGGCAGTGAAAGAGTGCAGATGGCGGTGAGGAGGAACAATTTGCCGTCTCTTTGCTCGTCGGGACGTCCTCATCTTCTTTCTCCTGCTTTGTCGGCGAAAGAGCGCGGATGGCAGTGAGGGAGAACAACTCGACTTTTCTTTGCTTGTTGGGGCATCCTCATCTTCTTCCTTCTGCTTTGTCGGCGAGGTTCTTTGCTGAGATAAGTAGTACTACTCATGCGTGTTCTTACCCTTCCCCCAGTTCAGGTGTGGTGTCTCTCTCTCTCTCTCTCTCTCTCTCCCCTCTCTCTATAAAAATTTTCCCTTTTGCTTTCGATTCTTTAACTCTCTCTCTCCTTCTCTCTCTTTTTTTTTTGGAGTTTTTGGCAAAGTAGGTCGGTGGATCGACTAGGGAGACTTCAAGCAGGAGAAAAGCCCTAGGCGGCTGAAGCAAATGGGAACAGCCTTCTCACCACATCTGAGGTATGTATCTCATCATGTTTCTGCCCATTTTGCTTAGGGAAAATCTCAAGGGGTATGATCTGGTGGTGGCTTTATAAATGTATGTTCATCTGTCGTCTGTTCCATCTTTTTTCCAGCACTATCTCGATGCGACTGAGTGCTGCTTCTTTTTCTTTAACCCTGTAGTTGTTTCTCTATTACAAATTTATGGTGCCGAATTGCAAGTCACCACCCATCATGATATCTTCATTTCTCTTCTTTCTAATTACATCATCTTCGTTTATGTCCTACTTCTTTGTATTTGGTAATACTGTATGTGGTTAAGATTAGATTGTAATATAATTGATATAGACAATGCTTTTCTCCCAAGAACCATGCCTTCTTTTAGCCCCTTTTTAAAAGCATTTGCCCACAAGGAGCTAACAACTTCACCATCAAGCAATAATACCATCACTTTGACTTAACCAGCTAGAACTTTTGAAAAATCCACATTACTACCCATTGATAATGAACAAAATCTTGCTGTAATGGTGCATCTCATAACCTTCCCAATCCACTTCTTATTAAAGCCCATACGTCCAAGGGTAGTCTGAATATAGCTCCAACTTAATTTTCAAAGCTATGCCTTTTTCTATTCCTAGTTTTTAGGTAATGAAGAGTCTCAAAAGGCTGCCATATAATCGTCTAAGATCAACCTTCCTTTGATCAAAGCTGATTGGTTGTGGTGAATTATCTTATAAATAACATTCTTCAACCCAGTTGTCATCATCTTGTTATGATTTTATAGCATTCATTGAACTAGTCAGTAGGTCTGGAATCTCTAACCTTATCTACAACTTCCCACCAAGTTGGTTGAGTTGAAAACACTTGGTGCTTATGGGGGATGAGGCTTCGAACTCCTTTACCATAGCCACGAGGTCAGGTGAGGTGTATGGCCATATCAATACTTATGGAAATCTTTGCCAAAGAGAAGTCGTACTACTCCAGCGGCTTCTTCCCCTTCAGGTGAGGTCTCAGAGGTGGATAATGCATAGATGGTAGGGAAGGAGCGAGAAAGGAGACAGCAAAATGGTGGTTGGCTGTGTCGATGCACATTCCCTCGTCACCGTCGACTACTCCTGCGGCTTCTTACGCTTCCCTCAGTTCAGGTATGGTGCCTCTCTCTCTATGCAAAGTTTTTTCTTTCTTTCTTTCGTCTCTCTCTCTTTTCTTTTTGAATTTTTGGCTAGTTAGTTTGGTGGATCCACCAAGGAGACTTCAAGCAGGAGAAGTGCTCTGGGCGGTGGAAGCAAACAGGAACGGCCGTCTCACCACATATGAGGTACGTATCTCTTCATGTTTCTGCCCAATTTACTTAGGGAAACTCTGTGTGATCCGGTGGTGGTTTTATAAATGTATGTTCACCTGTCCTCTAGTTCTTTTTTTTCCAACTCCATCTTGATGCGACTGAGTTCCACTTCTTTTTCTGTATCCCTATAGTTGTTTCTCATGTTACAAATTTATAGTGCAGAATTGCAAGGCACCACGCATCATGATATGTTCATTTCTCTTCTTTCTAAATTTGTTAACATTACCAAACATCACATCCTTCGTTTTTATCCTACTTTATATTTTTTGCATCATATTATTGTTGCCTTCTCCTTCTCTGCTTTGCCTGTACTCAGATAGTATAGTGAGTGGGTCTATTTTCTTTTTGCTTTCTATCTCTTGGTCTCTATGGTTGCGGAAGAGTGAGAAAGAGAGTAATCTCTTCTTGTTGTTTGTGTTCTTGGATATTTGAGTGCTTTCCCCTTTTTTTCTTTGCTTCGTCTCTCCTTGGATGTAGTGTGGATCACTTGGTGATAAAGTGGTCCTAGTCTATGGGTAAATACTACAAATTATGTAGCTTTGGAAATTGGGGCTAGTAAGATAGCCACGTAAACAGTTAAACAAGTCAGATTTTGTGATATTCCTTGTTTGTTAGGTAATACTGTATGTGGTTAAGATTAGACTATAATTTATATTTGAGATGTGGTATATACAATTCATTTCTCCCAAGCACCACACCTTCTTTTAGTCCCTTTTTAAAAGCACTGTCCCACAAGGGGCTAAAAACTTAACCGTCAGGCAATAATACGAATGAATAAATGGCATCACTTTGACTTGACTAGCTAGAACTTTTGAAATATCCATCCTGCCACCCATTGATAAATAATACAAAATCTTGTTGTAGTGATGCAACTCATAACCAACCCAATCCACTTCTTGTCAAATAGTAGTCTGAATAAAGCTCCAACGTAAATTTCCAAGCTATGCCTTTTCTATTCCTAGTATTCAGATAATGAAGAGTCTCAAAGGACAAAGTCGGCCATGTAATTGTCTAAGATCAACCTTCCTTTGATTAAAGCTGATTGGCTGTTGTGAATTAGCTTATCAATAACATTCTTCAACCAAGCTGTCATCATCTTGTTATGGTTTTATAGCACTCATTGTGCTAGTCAATAGGTCTGGAATCTCTAACCATATCCACAACATCCCACCAAGTTGGTTGAGTTGGTACACTTGATGCTTATGGAGGATGAGGATTTGAACTCCTTCACCATAGTCTTGAGGTCTGGTGAGGTGTTTGCGTTGATCCTTATGAAAATCTTAGCTGAGAGAAGTCGTACTGCTCCAGCGACTTTATCTTTGCTTTGCCTGTACACAGAGAGTATAGTACGAGGGTCTGTTTTCTTTCTGCTTTCAATCTCTTCCTCTATGGTTGTGGAAGAGTGAGAAAGAGAGCAATCTCTTCTTGCTGTTTTATTATATATCAGGAGGTGGAGAATCTCAATTATATACCACCATGCTTGTTAAGGACATGCCTGAAACTGCAGAAGCCATGCGTTTGTGTAAACCTGACGTATGTAAATCTTCTACTTCCCTTCCTTTTTTCTTTAAAATCAACTTGCACGACTCTGAGTTTTCTCATTGAATAAAAAATATTTGTTTCCTTTAGCAAAATAGGAAATTAGCATATTTCAAATCTTCTGGATGTCAAGATGGGTAAGTTTATGGACACAGATAGTTATAACCTATTGAGCTTTTTCTAACAGAACTAATTATACTTTAAAACATCTGGTAGTCAGGATAGGTCAAACAATGTCCACAGTTGCAGATTTCCTATCATATCATTTACGATCCTCCCCTTATTGCATTTGGTTGTTTTCCTTAATGCCATCAGCCTTACATTTTTTAAGGCTCCTTCATGTACAGCCTTCTCAGATAGTTTTGACTAAAAACATCTCTACAAAAATTAGGAAATTGTAGTATTGTAAAACATCTAGAAGTCGGAATGAGGCAACTGATTTCCTATTCGGCCTTTTAGGACTGGTGCTACATAGCTTTCCTATCTTTTTTATGTCAAACCTGTAGGGAGGATACGAATCCTATGGGTGGCATGCCTGTAGAGTTAGGATCAGTCCCATGCGTGGACGATATGGCAAGCTAATCAAGAGGCACACTGTAGATGCAAATGCTGCTCAACATTTGGAGTTGCTAATCCAGGGGAAGTATTTACTTGCTATGTTCTTTTATATATAATTTGGTTTTCTTTGCTTGTTGTATGCATAGCTTTGCTTTCCTATCTTTACAATGTAAAACTTGTAGGGTCGATACGAATTGCATGGGTGGCATGCCTGCAGAGTTAGGATCAGTCCCATGTATGCACGATTTGGGAAGGTGATTAAGAGGAACACGATAGATGTGAATGGTGCTCTATATATGAACATGTCATTTGCTAGGGAAGTGTTAATTTACTGCATTCTTTTATAGTAATTTGGTTTCCTTTGCTTGTTCTATGCCAATTTGTCCTTTTCATACTTTTTTCTTTATTTTTTGATTTGTTTTTATGAATGTGCCTATTACTCAATGACCATATCAGAATATCTTAGTTACCTGGTATATGATCTTTTGGTACCATTTGTTACTAAGTTGCAGGTCCTTTTTGTCAGGATTCTAAAAAAAAGAAAATCCCCATACATCTGCTCAGAAATGAACGAGTCGTAAAAGTTTGTGTTGATTGTTACCTAGAACAAGAATTCTAACTTTTATAAGAAAACAATATCATGTTTTAACATCTTGAAACAGTGGTTTCGGCCAGTGAATGGTGGTCTATTATTTGATGCCGTTTTCTATTAGGATTTCCGCTTGGAATAAGCTTCTTTTACCTTTTCCTATATGGAAGACAAGTTGTTAAAGAATTATAGGTTATTGGATGTTCCAGTGAATTAATGACATTTCAATTTATGGCAGAGCGTCATTTCATTATTTGGTTGAGGACTACTTATCTATATGGGAAACACATTCCATTTTATGGATCATTTGGGACTCCATATTCATAATTTAAGTTTGATAAACTTTTTTATTGTAACAAAATGCATCTTGACTTCTTACATCACTTGTGTGTGAACATTGCTTTCTCATTGCATAAACTTCCTTAAGCATTTGTTCTTTTCTTTTTTTTGGTCAAAGTATCCAGTGGGTCAGCGACCAGGAGAGTGCACCCCATCCTAGAGGGAGGAGATGATCCCACTCCACCAGGCGATCAACCACTAGATAAACATTTTATTTCACAAAAAAGAAGGTATGACACCTGACGCCAGTACATATCCCCCTCCAAGAAGAAAAGAAATACACCCGATCACCAATAGGAAATACCGCTGATCTCCAAAAGGGTCACTGCCTAAAGCTAGGTAACCCCGATTTATCAATAAGCAACGCATCCCTAGAAAGAGGAGGAAGATCAACCCGTGAAAGAAAGACTGAATTCCTCTCATGAACACAGGCGTGGGAACCAAGAGAGTCAGCCACCTGATTGCCTTCCCGGAATGAATGGACAATCGCAGGTTTAAGAATTTCCAACATGGAACATATTCCTCGCCACCAAGGGAAGACATCCCAGTGAGGAAGCTGCCCCAAAGTGATAGCCCAGACAAGAATAGCCGAATCAGAATAAAGAACAGAAACCTTCAAATGGTTTTCCATTGCCAGCCTAAGGCCATCATGGATAGCCCTAGTCTCAGCCATAAGACTGTTCCCAGTCCCATAGAAGTAGGCAAAGCCAAACACAAAATCGCCATTGGTATCTCTGAAGCAGCCGCCACCACCGCAAGAACCCGGGTTGTCTTTACATGCTCCATCAACATTAATACTATAGTTTTCCACTGGGGGGTAATTATTAAAGTAAATGGTGATTCTTCTAGAATGAAGAATAACACTAATTTTGTTGTTTGCCATTAAGTTTCTTACAACAGGAGTGACCTTCAACTGTAAAGTCTGTCAAAAAGTGTATTAGATCATTCTGTTAATTTTTTAAGATTGTCCTTATATTAGGGTTTAAGATTGTCCTTATATTAGGATGTTTAGTACATTTTCCTTAGTATTACATCTTTCTTTTGGTTATGACGGGGCACTTATCTTTGATAGGATGTGTTGTCTTCACTTATGTTACTGTTTTATTATATATTAGGTGGTGGAGAATCTCAATTATATACCACCATGTACCTGAAGGACATGCCTGAAACTATAGAAGCCATGCATTTGTGTAAACCTGATGTATGTAAATCTTCTACTTCCCTTCCTTTTTCTTTAAAATCAGCTTGCCCGACTCTGAGTTTTCTCATTGACTCAAAACTATTTGTTTCGTTTAGCAAAATAGGAAATGAGCAAGATGGGTAAGTTTATGAACACATAGTTATAACCTATTGAGCCTTTTCTAACATAACTAATTATACTTTAAAACACCCGGTAGTCAAGATAGGTCAAACAATTGCTACAGTTGCTGATTTCCTGTCCTAACATTGAGAATCCTCCCCTTATTGCATTTGGTTGTTTTCCTTAATGCCATCAGGCTTACAACTTTGTGGCTTCTTCATGTGCAACCTTCTCAGATGGTTTTGAACCCATAGGTGGCTAGTATTCCATCTGATCAAGGACTGTACATATGTCGAGAGTTCCTAATTAATGACACTCTAGGGAAGCCTGTTTCTGTACAGGAGGATAGAGGACCTAAATTATCCAATGCTTTTCTTTTACTGGTTCTTTTAGTGCTCCTCAGAGTCTTTCACTAAAGATGCACAAGTATGTCTAACCATGCTTCTCACATTCCCTAATTTTCTATATAAAAAAAATAGCATGCATGGCTTTGATGTTTCCTTATTGAAAAATTGGAATTTGTAGTATTGTAAAACATCTAGAAGTCAGAATGGGTCAACTGATTTCCTATTGGGCCTTTTAGGACTGGTGCTACATAGCTTTCCTATCTTTTTGATGTCAAACCTGTAGGGACGATACGAATCCCATGGGTGGCATGCCTGCAGAGTTAGGATCAGTCCCATGCGTAGACGATATGGCAAGCTGATCAAGAGGCACACTTTAGATGCAAATGGTGCTCAACATTTGGACTTGGTAATTCAGGGGAAGTATTTATTTGCTATATTCTTTTATATATAATTTTGTTTTCCATGCTTGTTTTATGCATAGATTTCCTATCTATGCATGTATATATGTATATAATGTACAAGTTGTATATAGTGTACAACTTGTAGGGATGATACAAATTGCGTAGGCGGCTTGCCTCCAGAGTTAGAATCAGTCCCATGCGTGGACGATTTGGGAAGGTGATCAAGAGGCACACTATACATATACTATTATGCATGTATATATGTATGTATGTATGTATGTATGTATGTATGCAAGATGGATGAATGGATGGATGCATGCATGTATGTATGTATGGATGCATGTAGACATGCATGGATGTATGTATGTATGTATGCAAGCATGCATGGATGTATGTATGCGTGTATGTATGTATGAAATAAGTAAGTAAGTAATTTACGAAGTTACGTAATTATGTAATTACGTACTTATGTATTTACCTAGTTAGCTACTACTTCTCTTACATAACTATGTAACTTACATAGTTACGTAATTATGTAACTACGTACTGACATATTTACCTACTACTACGCTTACATACTATTATGCGTCTATATATGTATGTAAATATGTATGTATGTATGTATGGATGTATGTATGCATGCATGCATGGATGTATGTATGTATGTATGTGTACATATGTATGCATGTATGTAATTAACTTACATAGTTACGTAATTATGTAATTACGTACTTACACACTTATCTACTACTTCTCTTACATAACTATGTAAATACAGTTACATAATTATGTAATTACGTAGTTATATACTTATCTACTACTCTTACATAATTATTTAACTTACCTAGTTAAGTAATTATGTTACCACACACTTACATATTTACGTACTATTTTTATATACTCTTATTACCTATTTACCTAGATATATAAGATGATGGTACAATTGGTATTAAAAAAGTACACATGGGAGGAATTAATAAGCAAGAACATAAAATTAAGTCCCTCCAAAAATGAAGATTTTCCGGTTCTATTATCAGGCCCCTGTCACGGACCTAGAATTAATTCTTCCTAAATATAAAAATAACTAACTGAAATATTAGAAGATAAGAACTCCTTACTTAAATCTTATTTGTCTTATATAATTTATATCGTTTACATGCGTGATATATTATATTAAAAATGCAGACCATTATAATATAATGTAAATTTTTAAACGCTGCCATATTCGGACGCTTGTCATGACAATTTGTTCTTATTTTATCTCACAATTCTGAATTTTTTTTAAATATTATTTATTTATATTTAAAAAATTCTAAAAAATGACTTCAGAACCACTCTCTTCCCAACGGAAATGTTACTTTTTATATATCCCGATTTGGTGGGTTTTTTTCTCCCTTCATTCTTTTTCCCCCGACTTCTCTCACTTTTATTATTTCATCTGCACTTGCGTTTTCTTTCGGCAGGACAACTTTTTCCTGTCCATAATCCACTCCACCGGCTACACGATTGCAGGTGCTGAAGGCCAAGAACAGAGCAGTAGGAGAGCGCTCGCACCACCTGGACGAGGGCGGCTGTAAGGACGAGTGTGCATGTTGATGCTTTTACAAGGTTGTTTAATGATTTTCTTTTTCCTCTTTATCTGTTACTGTTTTGACAAGTTAGGTCAATCACATGTTTAGTTTCATAGCTTACACATGACAGCACGTTCTCAAGCTCATTCCATACCAACTCTATGTTTGTCCTCTTGTTATGCAGCAAACGTTTTCTTCTTAGGGTAAGTTAGAAAAAATGATCACAGTTCCTTAGAAAATGCCCACGTGCATGTTGATGCTTTAAAAAGTTGTTTACTGATTTTCTTTTTCCCCTTTAGTTGCTTTCTAATCTTTCAGTTTAACTTTGTATTTGTAACTCTTTTGCCAATGTTGGTCCAGCACATGGTTAGACATAAGTGTTTTGTTATCATATACTCTTAGTTTTCTGTTTTTGGTTACCTTTTTTGTGTTGAGTGCGCATTTATGTTCTGGAGGAATACTTGTTGGACACTTAAAAAGTGTGCAGAAAGTGTTGAGGTGGAAATCACACCCCTATATGATAGTGTACACAGGGTGTGACAGTTTATTAGACTAGACATATATGTGTATTGAGCCCCCCCAACCAACTCCCCAATGTCTTGTAGCTACCCTGATCTCATGGGAGTGTGCTTTCTCACTGTTTTAACTTTTAAGTGTCTTCTTTCTTATTCTCAAGGATACAAAACAGTTTTGTTTTCTTCGTTTAGTGTAACATCAATAGATGAAAGAATGCTTTGCTACTATAGGGTGTTCCTTTACGCTTTGGTACATTTTCTCCCTCATTTTATTTTTGAGGGAAATTTTGCACATAACACATTTGACTTCATCTCTTCTATTTTCTTTGGAGGAGGATTAGAGACATGCTAACACTGGAAAGTTTATTGGTGGCACCACATGTGAAAGGTGCTTGACATAGAGACATGCTGCTAGGTAAGGAAAAGCATTAATTCTCTATATTAATTTTGTTTCATTGGATTTATGCATGCTACTTCATCCTTTACAACTTTTTTCAATGATTTTCATTTATATCGCTCTAATTGGAATATTATAATAATTATGTTCTCATACTTGATCCTTTGGTACCATTTGAAACTAATGTCTAGATCATCTTGGGAGAACTCTCAATTGAGAAATTAGTGGGTATTACATAATACTAGAATGCTTATTCTAGGTTTCATTTGTAAAAAAAAAAATGATCCTTGTTGAGCATCATGTTAATCTCATTTACAACAAAAGAGAGATGGTTTAGGGTTACTATATTCTCTATTAAGAATTTCTGCCACAAGCCATAAACTTGTTTAACATCATCATAATATCTTGTCCCAGCTTCACATGACCTATGAGACAAATCCAGTATGTATATGGGAGAAGATATGCGTGTAAATAAATGACACTTGGCATGTGAAGGTGTCATTTGTGGTATTATTTGTCTAATAGGAGGACTGGTTCTACTTTAAGACATCTCTAAGTCGAGATGGGCACAGCTGCTGACTAATGATTTCCTATTCTAACATTTAGGATCATATGCTACACAGTTTTTGCAAGCTCCTTCAAGCCTTCAGAGATGATGTTGAGCCCATGGGTGGCCTAGTAGTGCATTATGTGATCAAGGACTGTGCACATGTGAAAGGTGCTTGATGATATGACAATACAAGAGAAGTATTAATTTATGATATTATCTTGCACTTGTTTTCCTCTTGATTTCTAATTAATGCAAATATAAGGATTCAGTCTATTATTTACAAGAAGGTGGAGGATTTGAATTCTACCATGGAGGGTGAAAGATACTCATTTTGCTACTCCCTATACTTATATTATTGCATGCCTCGAAGTAGAGAGACTATCTGTTTTAATGGCCATCCTACCTAATATGGATGTTTTCAAATCCTTTAGTTTCTTTATTTTGAATTTAGCTTGAGTTATCCTGAATTTCAAATTGACTTCAAAATACCTTTTTCTAGTTGCCACAGGAGGAGGTTTGGGGGCAAGGTATGGCAGAACATTTTTAAAGTCAACGCAGGTCTATCAATGTTAATACTTGGTCCTTTTCTCTCCCATATTTGATCCTTTTTATTTCTATCTGGACATGCACAGCCTGTGGAGATGGGTGTGACTTCATCTCTGAGCCACCTAAAATGTCTTTAAAAAAAAAAAAAAAAGAAGGTAAGGCTCCCTGAGAAATTGACCTTGAAGACTTGAAGTAGTGCAAATGTCAAAGGTGGTTGACATAGGGAATTCATTTATTTGCGTTACTTTATTAGTATATCTGTTTAGGAAGGTGACTACTCATTTTATTTGTGTTTTTTAGCATTGCTAATGGCATAAGCTCCTGTTGGAACGCGGATTTTTTCTCTTTTTTCCTTCAGATTTTATATCTAGGAGGTTCGCGAAAGGTGAACTTCGGTCACCCCGGAGGGTTCCCGTTCGTAGTTCTCTTTCACCTTCTTTTGCGGGCGTGCCAGACTGTTTGCGAGAAATAGACAAAGATTTATTTCACGAGGGGTATTGGGTGCGGACCCTAATATCCTCGTATTTCATTTCATTTATTTTCCGCGTGAGCTCGCGTTCAGGGCGATTGGAGTGGTCGTGTACTGGACCGTTCCCCACCGACCGAAGTCGATGTTTTATTTACATCGAGTATAACACTCGAATACCTTCGAATGCGTAATGTTTGTTAAAAGACCGTATGTCGAAATCTAAATAAGAAAAGGCAGATGACGAGTGAATTTCCACAATTTTATTCAAGTTTATGTCATTTATATCCATGACATTTACATTGGTGCCTTTAGTGGGGTTTTGTACCTCCACTGGGCGATTACAAGTATTTCGTGTACATGAGTGTCGACGACGGGGTGTTTGTGCCTCCGGCGGACGGTACACGGCATGGTAAATACATCGATGTCCGTGACGGGTATTTGTGCCTCCGTCCGGTACTTGCAGGATGTGCGGCTTGTATTTACGTGCACGACGAGGTGTTTGTGCCTCCGTCGGACGTTTACAAGCTCGTCGGGTCCTCGATACTCGAGGCGGGTGTTTGTGCCTCCGCCGAGCATTTATCGACCATTTGTCCTTTTAAGTCTACGACAGGGTGTTTAGGCCGCTGTCGGACAACATTGCCTCGACGCACGTCATTTGGCGACAGCGGAGGACTTAAATACAAACGCTGGGAGTCATGTGACAACCTGTGTCGTCTTCCCGCGGACGTGGCGCAGTGCAACCCGAACGCTGAGGACGGAACACCAACGGGCGCCAAGGACTTCTCCCCAGCACGTGCGGCCTATTTAAGCTCGCGCACGGACACCCTCTAAGCACGAGCTCGTGAGCGTAAGGGGGGCTCTGCGATTTCTTTGCACAAGCCTCTCGTATGCCGAATCGTGTCTCTAATGGGGGTATGCCCCCTATTTATAGGATTTGTGGGGAGCATACCGGCGGGGTACCCTCCCCGGCGGGGGCCTCGCGGGCACGAGCGTCGAGGGCGAGCACGAGCGTCGAGGCCAGGCGCGAGCGTCAAGGCCGGGCACGAACCGCAAGGGTGCTGGAGATGGGACTGACTGGCGGAGGGGGGCCGCCAGTCAGGGGCCTGACCGGCGGCCCTCCCTGCGCCCCCCTGCTGGCAGGGGGCCGAACTGGCGCGCCCCCCTGCTGGCGGGGCCGAACCGGCAGCCCCCTGGCGCAGGGGGGCGAACCGGCGGCCCCCCCTGCAGGCGGGGGCCGAACCGGCGCCCCCCCCAGCTGGCGCGGGGGGCCGAACCGGCGGCCCCCTCACTGGCGAGGGGGGGCTAACCGCGCCCCCCTGTGCAGGCGCGGGGCCGAACCGGCGGCCCCCCTCACTGACGAGGGGGGACTAACCGGCGCCCCCCCCTGAGTAGGCGCGGGGGCCGAACCGGCGGCCCCCCCTCACTGGCGAGGGGGGCTAACCGGCGCCCCCTTGGGGCTTCTCTTGGCCCACCACTATTTAAAGTGGGCCTTCTCCATTCCAACTCATTTTTTTCTCCGCACTTTCTGGGAGAAAACTCGGGAGAGAGCTCTGCGGGCCTCCCTTGGTTCGGTTTGTTGGTTGACGGCCGTGCCGCGCGCGTGTATACGTGCGTCGCTTTTGCTTCTTCGGCCGTCCCACGTGCGTTCGTCCCCGTTTTCTGGAGGCACGTGCATTTGATCTCCCGGAACCCTTCGGCTTCGGGCGTAACTTCGAACTCCGCCCAGACGGTGACGACTATGGGTCGCCGCCGTGCGGCGGCGCAGGCCGCTAGCATGGCGGACAGTGAAGCTTCCGCGGGGGCTCTGAAGCCCTTGTCGCGCCCGGAGAGCATTCGGCAGCTTCCAGGGTCCGCGGGGAGCCGCCACTTGTTTACTTTTGGTGGCGTCACTTTCTGCTAGACTGCGGCTACACTATAGATGCGGCGCTTACCAGTCCTATCCTCCCGAGTGTGACGCGGGTCTGGGAGCGACACCTTCAGCAGTCTATTATCCGCGTCGGGCCGAGGGAGTTTATTAACTGGATCGAGAGCGGCACCACTCTGCGGCATTTCTGGGACGCCATTGCCGAGGCAGGCAAATCTGTGAAGGTCCCCTTCGACCGGGTAGTGCTTCGGCCAACATTTTCCGTGGCCCCTCGCGGTATGTTGCCTCCCTCGTTATGAGTGTGGCTTACATTTTTTTTTTTTTGAATTTATTGTGCTGATTTGGGCTCTCCTCCCTTCTCTCTCTTTTTTTCGTGTTGGCCCGAGCAGAGTGCTTCATCCTCGAGAAGGATTTGCCGAGGCGCGACACCCCGTCAGCCCGGAAGAGGCGTGCGAGCGAGGAGGCTGGTCCTTCGCAACCGGCGGCTCGAGGAAGGACCCCCGAGCCTTCTTCTCCACCTCTGGCTGGTGGGTTTTCACATCCCCTGTTCACCTCATTCCTCGCTTTCCTTTGTTTCTTTTGACGAGGGATTTATCATTTGCACGTCCCCCTTTTTTTTCTTTCTTGCACAGGTACATCGGCCTCCGGGGGCGGCGAATTAGCGGAGGACATTCCGCGGGAGGATGTGGTTCCTCAAGGCGACGAGGATTATAATCCTACGTTTGATGGGACGCCCTCTCCTGAGGGGGCATACACTCCCCTGGCGGCTTCCGCTGAACCAGGTAGGACGTGTACCATCTTCTTGAGTTGGCGTTATTCGCCCTTTTTGTTTGCTCGGCCAGTATGGCATTTACATGTGACTTACAAGCCCCTCTTTTTTTTTTTATTGTTTCCTTGCAGGGTACATTCCGGTGGAGGCCGCTGCCGCAGAGGGTGTCGAGCACCTAGCTGGGGTCGTGCCGGTTGGGGATGCAGCCTCCTCACTACGGACCATTCATGACCTGTTATTGTCTGGGTCGAAGGCGAAGCTACCCGGCTTTTCCGACTTTGTCCCAGGCATACTCGAGGGGCTGGCTGGCAGCAACCTCTTCACAGCGCGAGTGAGTGAGCCTTGCTCTTTTACCCCACTTCTGTGCCGCTTCTGCTTCACTTACTTATGCAGAAAATGACTTTCGTCCTTTTCGCATTTCAGTGGCGGTTACTTCCGCGGCCGTGCTTCCCACCGCTTCTCCGCCGGAAGAGGGCGAGGTTGCCCGAGGGATAGCCGGGGACGCTGACGGTGGGTATTTCCTTCACAGTAGCGAACCCTCCCCTTTTCTATTTCTTTTGCCCGACGCCTGACGGGGCGAGAGAGAGGGCGAGTGCCTTTGTATTTATTTCCTGACCTCTCCACTCTTGTAGACGGTGCCGAGATGGCGGCGGAGATGATGGGGTCGAGTCCCCCACGGGCTGCTCTCCCCCCCGCAGTGGGTACCCTGCATCCTCCGGAGGGCGGGGATAGCGCTTCTTTGTCATTTGACACGCAGGGTAAGTGATCAGGGCCCCGAGCCTCCTATGTTCTTAGGCCCTTGTTTGTTTTTTTTTTTTTTCTTTATTTGTTGCGGCTATGCCACCTCCCTTCTGACCTTTCACCCGTTTTTCTTGGGCAGCGGTCAGTGGCGGCTTACCCCCTCCGTCTTCGAGCGAGGCACCGCTTGAGGGACCCTTCTTGTTTCCGGAGCATGGCATCTCCTGGCCTGACGCTCCACAGAGGGGTCAGGCGCGCGGGGTTGAAGGGATGCTCGACCTCTTCACGGCGTCTGCACATACTGTCATGGAGGAGGGTAATCCCCCATTTGTGGACGCAGTGCGAGACTTCCTGGAGAGGAATACTGTCACCTACCACTTGATGGGCTGCCCCCGAGATCCCTGGATGGCCGCTGTGGACTCGCTTTGGAGCGAGGTGAGGCGGAGACACCAGGAGGCGTCACACCATAAAATCTAGGAGCTCACAGCAGAGATTGCCTTGGCGGAGCAGAGGTTCGAGGCTCTTCGGTCGCGAAGAGGGGGCGTGGTCAGCCGCGTCGAGTCCTTGAGGGCCAGTTGCGCCCAATGCCATGCTGATATTATCGGCTTTCAGCGGACGATCGAGGAGGCCTCGAAGCGTCTTGCCGATCGTCAGGCCGCATACCAGGCGCTGACCGAGGGGGCGGCGGAGGCCGAGGCAGCGGCGACTGCCTTGGAACAGGAGTTTGCGGATTCCCAGACCAGGCTATTGGCTCTTCAGGCGAGTCTGGCGGAGCTCCGGGGAGGTCCCCATGCCTCTTCGTGAGAGGGAGGGGGTTCCATAGTTCCTCTCGTCCCTTTTTGCTTTCAGCCGATGTATGTATTTCATCAGCTACCCCGAGGGCTTGTCTCGGGCACCTTGTATTCGAGGAATGACAAACTTTAGATTACTGCCAATGCCTTTCTTTTGACATCGTTGCAACCTCCGTCCGCATTCAGGTGACCTTTTAGGGACCTCGTCTGGGATTCCTTCCTTTAAGCGCCGTATTTCTAGGCTTGACTTGTCCCGCGCTCTACCCAGTTTCTCGGACTGGTAGGTTCGAGCGATGTCTTTTGGACGTTGCATTTCTGGCATTCCTCCAGATCTGGCGTAACATCTTGGGTGCCGGGGCTGGCCTTCTCGGGGCTTTATCCGGCAACCTGAGTTTGATTCTTAGTCGGGAAGGCTTGCCTTTTCTGGCTTTGCTCTTCGACCTTGATTTTGTATTTCTTCTTCCTGAGATTTGCCTTATTGGCTTTTCCCAGGCTTGCTCTCGGCATCCTTTGCTTGAATTTTGCATTTGTGGCATTCCTCAAGATCTGATGCAACATTTTGGGTGCCGGGGTTGGCCTTCTCGGGCTTTGTCCAGCAACCCAACTTTGATTTGATGATTTTTTTTTGTTTATATATATATTATATATATTTATATTTATATTATCATCCCAAGCGCCCTTTCGGTTTTCACCGGGGATGGCCCCCTCTAGCTTTTTCCGGTACGCCCTTTCGGCTTTTCACACCGAGGGTTACCCATTTTTGCCTGAGGCGCCCTTTCGGGTTTTCACCTCAGCTGGGTGTGAGGCCTTTTTGCCCTCGAACATCCCTTTTTTGGAGGATGATCAAGTCTGCCGGGACATCTCTATTTTTAGTCCCTCCTTTTTTTTCTTTTCTTTTTTTTGTTCTAGGGCCCGGGCCGGACCCTGGGGCAATTGACCATGGGATCTGCCATTCGGATTTAGCCTACCATTGCGGTTTTCTGGCTAGAGGATTTCGGTTAGCCTACCACTCCGGTTTGCTGGCCAAGGGTTTTGGTTTGACCGACCACGGAGGTTTGCTGGTCAAAAGGGATAGCCTACCTTCTTGGGGTTTTCCTGGCGAAGGGTTTAGGGTTTGACCGACCACGGAGGTTTGCTGGTCAAAGGGGATAGCCTACCTTCTTGGGGTTTGCTGGCTAAGGGTTTGGGTTTGACCGACCGCGGAGGTTTGCTGGTCAAATGGGATAGCCTACCTTCTTGGGGTTTGCTGGCTAAGGGTTTGGGTTTGACCGACCACGGAGGTTTGCTGATCAAAAGGGGTAGCCTACCTTCTTGGGGTTTTCTGGCTAAGGGTTTAGGTTTGACCGACCACGGAGGTTTGCTGGTCAAAGGGGTAGCCTGCCTTCTTGGGGTTTTCTGGCTAAGGGTTTAGGTTTGACCGACCACGGAGGTTTGCTGATCAAAGGGATAGCCTACCTTCTTGGGGTTTTATGGCTAAGGGTTTAGGTTTGATTTGACCGACCACAGAGTTTTGTTGGTCAAAAGGGGTAGCCTACCTTCTTGGGGTTTTCTGGCTAAGGGTTTGGGTTTGACCGACCACGGAGGTTTGTTGGTCACAAGGAAATGGCTTGATCCACCATTTCGGTTTACCTACCAAGCAGAATAGGGGCCCGGCCTAGCATTTTGTTTGCTGGCTGTGCGAAACATGCCTTAATAAGTAATGATTTGATTTTTTGATTTTTTTTTTATATTACCGACTCCTGCGCCCTTTAGGGTTTTCACAGAAGTCGGCCCCCTCTAGCTTTTTCCAACGCGCCCTTTCGGGTTTTCACGTTGAGGGGTTATCCATTTTTGCCCGAGGCGCCCTTTCGGGTTTTCACCTCAGCTGGATTTCAGGCATTTTTACCCTTGGGCACTCCTTTTGGGGAGTGACCAAGTCCGCTGGGACATCTCTATTTTTAGTCCCTTTTTTTTTTTTTTTCTTAGAATCCGAAGCGAGGTTGAGGAACCTTGGCTATGGGATTCGCCGTTTGGCTTTAGCCCACCATTGTGATTAGTGGGCCAAGGACGGCACAGCCTACCATGGAGGTTTACTGGCTGAGGGGCATTGTTTAGCCGACCTTTTGGGGGTTTATTGGCTAAAGGGTTTGACTTGGTCGACCAGGATGGTTTGCTGACCAAGAAGGAGTTTTAGCCGACTTTTTTGGGGTTTATTGGCTGAAGGGTTTTGACTTGGTCGACCAGGATGGTTTGCTGACCAAGAAGGAGTTTTAGCCGACCTTCGTGGGGTTTATTGGCTGAGGGTTTGACTTGGTCGACCAGGATGGTTTGCTGACCAAGGAGTTTTAGCCGACCTTTTTGGGGTTTATTGGCTGAAAGGTTTGACTTGGTCGACCAGGATGGTTTGCTGACTAAGGAGGAGTTTTAGCCGACCAAGGAGGAGTTTTTTCTTTTAATGAAGAGGAAAATTTCGTCATCATCCCTTCTTCTCTTTTTTTTTTTTTAGGCTCTTTTGCCCTTGGACACTCCCTTTTGGGGATGACCAAGTCTGCCGGGACGTCATTATTTTTCTTTTAGTCCCTTCCCTTGTGTTTTTTTTTGACATGGGCGCATACGCCCAACCCTAGCTTGATTCGGCTATAAGGTGATCAGAGGGCGATTGCCCGGGGAATTCATGCTCAGGGGCAAAGTACATTTTAAGATGCTTGCCATTTAGTGGTGGAAAGGGGCGGTCGCCGGCATGTGTTGCCAACGTGTATCCCCCGCCTTCATACACTCCAGTGACCACGTGCGGTCCATGCCAGTTTGGCTGGAGTTTGCCACTTGATTTACCTGCCATGACTTCTCTTTGCTTGACCATGACGAGGTCACCCTTCTTGAAGACACGGGGCCTGACTAACTTGTCGTAGGCTCGAGTCATGCGGGCTTGATAGGATTGGAGGTGTTTGTACGCTTCCAACCTTTTGCCCTCTAGGTTGGACAATTCCTCCAACCTTCTTTCAATTTCTTGTCGCTCCTCGGGCTGGAGACCGGTATAGACGGCTACCCTGTAGGATGACATTTCAATTTCGATGGGGAGCATGGCTTCAGCTCCGTACACCAGAGAGAAGGGAGAACACCCCGTTGGGGTCTTGTAGACCGTTCGGTATGCCCAAAGTGCTTCGTGCACTTTCTCTCCCCAATCACGTTTGCGATTGCCGACTATCTTGGCAAGCAACTTGCAAAGGGTCTTGTTGAAGGCTTCAGCCAGACCATTGGCTTGAGGGTTGTAAACCGTTGACGTCCTCCAATCTATCTGGAATTTGGCCGCCAACACATATATCGTTTTGTTTCTGAAGGGCGTACCGTTATCTGATACGATCCGATGAGGGGTGCCGAACCTGTAGATCAGGTGTTGCTTGACAAATTTTGCAACGGTTGTCCCGGTTACCTCCCGGAGAGGGACTGCTTCTGCCCATCGGGAGAAATAGTCGGTGGCTGCCAGGATGAACTTGTGGCCGCCAGAGGATGGTGGGAATGGTCCCACGACATCCATTCCCCATTCGGCAAAGGGCCATGTGGGGACAGTTGGATGCAATTCGTTCGGCGGCTTTCTTGGCACTGAACTGAAGACCTGGCATTGATGACACGTACGGGCGTACTGGACGCAATCCGTATAAATGGTCGGCCAGAAGAACCTTTTAGCTTGATGTTGATTTTCATCTTGTCTCCCGCTTGATGGGCTCCGCACAGTCCAGAGTGGACTTCGTGCATGATGACTTTGGCTTCTCTAGGGGAGAGACATCGGAGGAGGACAGACTTGTCTTTTTCATGGACAAGCCGATATAGTTGGTCCCCGATCATTTGATATGACGTGGCCCGCCGCAGCAGTCGGACTCGTTCGGCCCGGTCTGAAGGCAGCCAACCGTTCTTTATTTGAATGATCGGCTGGCGTCAGTCTTCTTCTTGACCGGCTTCTTCTTCGAGTGCACATGAGTTGTGCAGTATCCCCCCTTGTGGAGTCACCAGGACAACACCTGCTCCGGAGGTATAAGTTGTGGTGCCGTCAGTTTGCTTGAGCACCCGGGAAGCGCCATCAAAGTAGAGTTCCCAATGAGGCAACTCTATGGCGAGAGTATTCCCATTTTCTTGAATGGGGACTTCTTTTTGTTGGGTCCCCTCCCCGTGGGGGGATGAGAGCGTTTCCTCTTCCGGGAGCTTGAACTCGAGGGGAGAGCCAGCTGGGAGAGGATGCGCCGCCAGGAAATCCGCCATACCTTGCCCTTTGATTGCTTTTCTTGGGATGAAGGTGATATCAAACTCCATAAGGAGAAGAGCCTATTTTCCCATCCTTCCTGACAGCACAGGTTGAGTGAGGAGCGCTTTTAGCGGGTCTATCCTCGAGATGAGGCTGACTTGATGGGCTAGCAGATAGTGCCGTAATTTCTTGACGGCAAATATCAATGCCAGCCACACTTTCTCCACTGGGGAATATCGGTGCTCCGGACCCACCAGCATCCTGCTGAGGTAGTAGAGCGGTTGCTCTTTGCCTTCCTCATTCACTTGCGCCAGAAGCGCTCCCAGCGACGTTTCCATGGCTGCGATGTAGAGGATGAGCGGCTTATCTTTCACCGGGGCTCCCAAGACGGGAGGAGTAAGGAGATACTCTTTGATTTCTTCAAAGGTATCTTGGCACTCTTGGTCCCATACAAATGGGGCTCCTTTCTTCATTAATTTGCTGAAGGGGGCGCACCTGCTCGCGAGGTTGGAGATGAACCGCCTTATGTAGGCCAGCCTTCCTTGGAGAGATTTCAGCTCCGTTAAGGTTTTCGGCGGCGGCAGCTCTCTGATAGCTTTGATTTTGACGGGATCAATTTCTATCCCGCGGTATTTGACAACAAAGCCGAGGAATCTGCCGCTCGAGACGCCAAAGGCGCACTTCATAGGGTTCATCTTCAGCTAATGCTGGCGGAGCCTTTCGAAGACCTGGCGTAGGTCGCTTAGGTGGTCTTCCCGCCTTTTGGTCTTGACGACCAGATCATCAACGTAGCACTCGACCGAGTCACGGAGCATTTCTCCGAAAATCTTGGTCATGGCTCGTTGATAGGTGGCTCCAGCGTTCTTCAAGCCGAAGGGCATTCTTTTGTAGTTGTAGATCCCTTTGGGGGACCTAAAGGCGGTATGACCCTTATCTTTGGAGCCATACGGATTTGATTGTAGCCCGACGATCCATCCATGAAGGATAGTGCTTCATGTCCTGTGGTCATATCGATCATAGTTTCTATGATCGGGACCGGGAAGTCGTCTTTGGGCAGGCTTTGTTCAAGTCCCTGTAGTCGATACAGATCCGGACTTCGCCGTTCTTCTTGACCGGCACTATATTGGCTAGCCAAGTTGGATAGATGCATGGCTTGGTGAAGTCGACTTGGAGAAGTCTGTGCACCTCGGCATTTACTTTCAGCTCCAGCTTGTGACGCATTCGCCGTTGGCCTTGCTTGACCGGCTTCGCTGTGGGGAGTATGGACAACTCATGCTCAGCCACGGAGGGGTCCAGGCCTGGCATTTCTTTGTATGTCCATGCGAAACAGTCTTTGAATTCCAGCAAGAGTTGCCGGTATGACTGTCTTTCTTCCTCGTTCAAGAGGGCGCTGACGAAGATTGGTCGGGGTTCTTTCGGTTCCCCGAGGTCGAGTTTGACCAATTTGTCGACTGTAGCTTGTCCGCCGTCTTCGAGTTCACGAGGTGCTGGCTGTAGGTCGATGAAATCCTTTTCTTCATCAGAGTCAGCAACGTGGACGTCGTAGTATTTGAAGCCTTCTTCTGTGATCGGCCAGAAGTGACCTCCTTCACTTTGAGGTGCTTCTTGACACAACGCCCCATTTGATAGGACGAGGGCGCCCTCCCCTTGCTGTGGTTTTGTAGCGGGGGTAGGAGATTGCCCATCGGAGGGGCAATGATCAGGTGAGGGCGCGAGCCCGACGGTGTTGACCGTATAGTAGGCCTCGCATTCCGCTACCTGACCATAGCCCAACCCTCGAGTGTCTTTTGCACAATAGGGGGTTGCCCTCGGAGTTGCTTCGGGTACCACAGCTGGTGGAAGTACTCCCGTCGAGAGGGATCTTGCATTTGTGCAATCTTTTGCCTTTGGCACAATTTCTTAATGTGCTCGGGCATGTCGTCCATTTCTTGGACGGGCTCTGGGGCGATTTGAGTTGTGTAACTCCAGCCAAAGTCGTCTTCGAGGGGCCCATGTGGCAGCGGGTCTCCTTTGTAGAAGATGATCGGCTTCGGCGTCTCGCCCTTCTCGAGACTATCATTTCTGTAATGGGTGACCATGAATGTCTTTAGTCGTTCCACCCATTGTTCCTCCCTATGGAAGGGCAGCTGCATGTACGCAGGCGGCAAGGAGATGCTTCGGTTAATGATCTCGCCAATGGCGTTTGCTTCATAGTTGATCTCGCGCCTTTCTGGGCAACTTGGCCCAGGCGTGGTGGATTCGGCGAGGCGGCTGAGCCGGTGAGCTTCAAGGAGGTCTTTATTAACCGTGAAGAGCTCCTCTTCCTCTTGACCCTGGCTTGCTTGATTTGCGTCGGCATTTTGTTTTTCCTTGCCTTTCGACGCGGTTGCTGGCTTGCCGAGAGGTTCGCCGAAGTATAGCTGGGCATCCGCTAAGTTGCATTCATTTGGGCGGAACGGGGCCTGGTCGGCAAAGACCGTATGCTGCTCTCCTTCTTTGATGTATTTTATACATTGGTGGAGAGTCGAGGGGACGACCCGGTTTTTCATGGAGCCAGGGTCTTCCCAGGAGGGCTTTGTAGGATGTGTTTGCATTGATGATGTAAAACACGACCTTAGTAGTGAGGCCGTCCATGGCCAGCTGTACTTCCACCTTTCCCAAGGCGTTCTCAGAATTCTGGTTGAATCCAGCGATTCTGATGTCATTTACCCTTTGCAAGTAGGGCGTAAGATATAAAGACTTGAAAGTCTTGAGAGGCATGATATTGATCGACGCCCCTGGGTCAACCAGGATTCGGTTGAGCTCGTGCCCATTGACTTTTCCTTGCATGTACAACGGGCGGTTGTGGTATAGCGTTGGCAACAGCATGTCCTTGTCGGAGAAGGTCACCTCCGCCACCAGTGCTTCTAGGGCTTGTGCCTGGAGTTCGGTCACGTCAGCTTCGTAGACCTCGGGCTCTTGCAAGATTTTGACGAGCGCCGTTCTCAAATCTTTGCTCCAGGCAATTGCGTCCCATATGGTGATGTTGGTTGGAAACCGCTTCATGTGCTATATGATTTTGCGGTCAGCCCGGGCACAGATTTGATCCAATGGCGGGACAGTATCCTTCAGGGCCTTTATCGGTTGCCCGAATTGGTTGACCCGTCTTGCCACTGGCTGCTCGTCCAGCTTTTCTTCGAACAACGAGCCCAGGCTATCCTCCTCCGGGGCGGCAGTTTCTTCTTTGCCGCTTCTGGACGGAGTGGGCCGAGCGGCCGATTCAGGAGTTTTCCGGTTAGAGGGCTTGTTGGGGATCGCCCATCCCCCATACTCTTCTTCGTCAGACAGGACGAAGAGGACTGGCTGGGTGGCCCTCCGGTCGGAGAGCCTACTAGCGATATCCTGCTGCTCTTCTTCTTCCTCGTCAGACGGGTCGAAGATGAAGGAGTTCGCCCGCACCTCTATTTCCGGGGCAGGCTGAGGTTTTTCTCCTCGGAAGACAATAGTCTTGCCCATGTCGGGCGAGTTGGCCTTCTCGCCGAGGGACGGGGCGAGTTTCTTTCCTCGTCCGCGACCCTTCCCTTTGCCTCGGTTGCGGCGTCGGTATGTCGCCACAGGAGGCGTAACAGCCGGTGATTGCAAGCTCGCAGGCGGCGGTATCGACACCATGTTGCACGAGAAGTCTTTCAGCATTTTTTCCAGCTTCTCGATGGTGATTTCATCTTCCTTATAGAAGATGGACAATTCTTCGGGCAGAGGCAGCTTCTCGCCTTCTTGAGCCCTTTATAGCATTTGGTGGAGCCAGCTTTTAAGCCTTGTTTTGCGCTCCATTTCTTCCCATGGGATGTATATGTCCAAAGGGACTCCCCAAGTGGGTTTGGAGGGGATATACTCCTCCAATTCATCGATAAGCTTCTGCAGCTTTTGGAGCGGAGTCAGCTCCGCTGGGGCAGCCGCGGCCTCCTCTTGCTCAGCTTGCTTCTTTAGGCGCCTTTTCATGTTCTTGCGCCGGTTCTTTTCTTGCTGCACTGCGCGCGCCATTTCAAGCGGCGTCAGGGGCTTGGTTTGTTCTGTCGCTTGAGGGGTAGTCTCGCGGCCAAGGCGACCGTGCGACCTTCCCCTCTTAGGGAATGCTGACAGAGTGTGCATTCTGGACGCCACCGTCGTCCAGCCAGCTTCGTCTTGTTGATGCTAGAAAGTGGAGTCAATTGCCTGCTCGATTATCTCGGGCGGCAGTTGTTGGAATTCGGCCCAATAGGGGCTTAGCTCTTGGGTGGCCGGCTCCATCACTGGCTGCTTGCCCCTGCGGTCTTTATCTTGCCGCTTGAGTATTCGCGGAGGCGAATTCTCGAAGCACTGCCCCTTACTCCTATTTTCCGGAGTTTGCTCATGGGGAGGGGAGACTTGATGTCGTCGAGACCCCTTCTTTCGGCGAGGAGGTTGCTGCTGGGCCTTTTCCCTGGCCTCGGCCCGGACTGTCGGATTGCCTTCTGAGTCGATCTTTCCCTCTTGGATGAGGGATTTGACCCAGTCTCGGACAATCGGACACATATCCGTACGATGCAGCAACATGGCATGGTATTTACAATACATGGGGTGGTTTAACTCCCTCTCCGTGTATGTTGGCGGCGGCCTATGCGCCTTCACGCAGCCTTGCTGTAAGAGTCTTTCGAAGATCTCCCCAGTCTTTGCGGTCGCAAAGGGATTCGGGGAGACTCGCCACCCTGGATACCATAGAGCAGGGGCCTCGTCAGATGAGCCGCCTTCTGTCATATCCGGGTCCTCTTGATTATATCTTGAGGTGGGCTGCTCTTTCAAGGATATATTCCTGAATTGCTGCCCCAAGCTCGCGTCTTCAGTGTCAGCTGTGGACGACATCGGTGGTATGAGCCATCCTCGTTCATCAGCTTCGGGGGCTTGAAGGTTCTTGAAGCGCATATAGTCGCTTTCTTCAAATTCCCGCTGGGCGGCTTCCCTGGCTCTCATCAGGACCATGGAATTGCCTTCCGAGTCGATTTTCCCCTTTTTGATAAGAGACTCAATCCACTCCCGGACGTCAGGGCACCTGTCTGTAGGGTGCAGCAGCATGGCGTGATACCGACAGTACATGGGGTGATTCAGCTCCCTTTCAGTGTATGTCGGTGGCGGTGCGTGAGCCATCACGACACCTCGTTGCAGGAGCTTTTCGAAGATTTCCCCAACATTTTCGGTTGCCAAGTGACTGCGGTGGGGAATTCTCCCTCCCGGGCACCACCAAGTGGGGGCTTCGCCCGATGAGCCGCCTTCTGTCATATCCGGGTCCGGGAAAGTGAAGGCCACCGGTGTATAAATTTCCGGTGGGTCGATGACGTTGACTCTATGCGTGACAACGTCAGCTGAATGGTCTGTCCATTCGCGAATGTGAGGCTGCGGTGGGTTGACACGGGCGTTGCCCAGGTCGATAATCCCTTGGTTGACCCATGCTTCAACCTTGTCTTTAAAGACGTGGCAGTCCTCTAACGCGTGCCCTGCATCTTGATGGTATATGCAGTAGTTTGGCGGGACGCTTGTTGGTGGTTGGCAGCCTAGTAATCCTGCTCGCAGGCATGTACGGTAGAGTGCCAGTGTCCGATGGCGCGGGAAGGAATACAGTCTTCCGGCGATTTCATCATCAGACGGATTTGAAGACTCCTCCGAGATCCACCCCCCACAGGGGGGGCGCGTCCGGGGCGCAGGCGTGCCCACAGGCCCCTGGAGTCCTTGCTGGAGGGTCGTCAGACTTTCTTGCATGGTCCTCAGGTAGATCAGCGTTTGGCGCTGGCCGTGTCGCAGCGATTGAACCTGTCTTTCCAGGTTTTGCACTGTCTCGGACCATGTCCTGTGCTCCGAGGCTGAGGGATGATCCCCCTCCCATCCGTTGGTGGAATGAGCGTCCCAAGGATTTGCCTCGGGGTCTTCTAGTTCGGGAGGCGGCGCATTGACATGGATGACATTGGCCGACTGCCTCGATTGATCCCAAGCATGGGGCTGTGGAGGATCGACCAAATGTTCATGCATGGTGATGAGGCGACTCTGGATCAGCTTCTGTATTTCATTTTTGAAGACATAGCAGTCTTCAATGGAGTGCCCCAGCATGCGGTGGTAGAGACAATAATTTGGCTCATCCACTCTATCCGCTTCAGTTGGCCTTCTTAATGCCGGAAGCTTGAGTAGGTCATTCTTCATGCACAGCTTGAAGAGCATCTTCGTATGGTCCCTTTTGAAGGAATACGGCGTGCTCATACGTTGTGGCAGTGAAGTCGGAGGCGGTCTTTCTTCCACCTTCTTGCTTGGAGCGCCCGAGGTCATGACCTTCTTCCCCTTACTTTGCGGGGCGAAGTCCACAGCATTGGCTTCTTTGCCCATGGCGCGCTCCTTGCCCAGCTTGATTCTCGGAGGAGCTTGCATCGGGTTATCGGAGAAGAACATTTCGATCTCTGCCACGACCGCATTGAGCTGGTCAAAACCCTTGATGTTTGTTCCCAGCAGCTTTTCGCTTATCTGCGCTGCCAGGCCCCGCCGACAGATGGTTATGGCATCTTCTTGCGTCGGGGGGTTGTCGCCCCTCATGCTGAAGTCACGCCACCGCTTGATGAAGTCAAGTGCCGTTTCTCCTTTTCTTTTCTTGAGGGAGCACAGCTCTGCGAGCGACACCTTTCTCTCGGCCGTTTGAAACCGGTCGATGAATTTCTTTTGGAGGTCAGCCCAGTCGACAATGGAATTGGGCCTTAACCTCGAGTACCACTGGAAGGCGGTGCCTATCAGGGACATTGCGAAGTAGTGGAGGAGGTAGGATTCATCGAATGCCAACTCTCCCATGGCCGTTATATAGTAGGCCAGGTGCTCGTTTGGCGAGCCCTGTCCGTCGAACTTCTGCAACTTCGGCGCCTTGGGGAAGTCCGGTGGCAGCTTCTTGAATTGATGGTGGACGGGATATGGCACACTGTAGAGATCTACAGTGGCGGTCCCCTCGCCTCGTTGAGCGAAGCGGTCGTCCACGATCTTTTCAATCATTCGTCGCTGGGCCACAATGTCTTCGGCCGCAGAGGCTTGGGAGTTTATGCCCCTGCGCGGCTGTTGGACCGGATCGACGGTATAGTCGTTGACCGCGGCTATGCGTGGGTTGACATCGGGCAAGTCGCCTTGTTGATGTCTTGCCCGAGCATTTTGGTTTGCCGTCGGCACTTGGCGGCGTGGCGCATTTACCCCTGCCTGTTGTCCTCGCTCGGTCAGGAGATTGGCCATTTCAGCCTGCTAACGCTGTATGAAATCATACTTGGTGTCGTCCGTCATTGCTTGGAAGGCGGCCCTGGTTGGAGGCATGAGGAACACTTCAGCTTGTTCCCCGTCGGCCGGCAGTTGTTGATCTCCGAGGTGGAGGCTGGCGACTTCGTCTTGTTCCCCTCCTTCGAGGTCCAGCTGGACCTGCCCCTGGAGGGGTCTTTGGTCATGCTCGAATGGAGGCTCGAGGACCTGCCCCAGATTCGAGGGTCCGGCTTGATTGCCTTGCTGCCCTTGGAGAAGTCTTCTGGCAGCGTTCCTGGTGTACCGGAGGACGGTTTCGTCGTCCTGTCCAGGCTCGTTTATCCTGAGCGCTTCTGTAGGGACACCGGATGGCCCAGGTGCTTCCCTTCCGGAAGCATAGCAGGTGAAGATTTTCATGCCTCCACCTTCTTCAGACGTCTGCTGCACTCTCCGCTTCTTGGGCTTCTGAGTGCTTGGACGGATTGTAGCTCCCAGCCTGGCGAAGACTGAGGCACTCAGCCTTTCAAAGACCGAGACTCGAGGTGCGGAAGCTCCGGCTTGACTCGCGTCTCCCCTTCAGCAGTTTCCACTTGGGTGGAGACGAAGTTGGGCTTCCTATAAATGCCCCTGCGTTTGTGTCCGCGGGGACGAGGAGGTTCGGGGTCCTGAGCTTTTTCTCGCCCAGGTACCGTCGCCTTCTTGGGGCGTTCGGCGGGTTGATCCGCTCTAGCCTGTTTGATTTGGCGGGCTTCCTGCTTGGTCACCCACATTTGCCTCATTTTGCGAGGCGGCAGGGGCGCCGAGCTCGATGCCTGCCCCTGTCGGGCTCCTTTTGGGGAGTCCCGATCTTCTTGACGCATCCCTTGGAGGGGAGCGAACTTGTTGGAGGTTGCCACCGTGGGGACGCTTCTGTCCCGGGGCAGTATCGGCTCGCCTCCATCGAGCCTGACGCGGATGTCTCCCACAAGCACGGTCTTGCCGGAGTTGGAGACGACTGCGTGGGGCTTGGTGCCCTTGCGCCCCTGGCGTTGTCCCCGTTTTCTAGGGACTGCGATGCAGGAGATTGTGTTAACCGAGAAGACTCGGCCTTGACTTGAACGGGGTTTGGTGCCCCTAGTTGCAGTAGCTTTGGGCGCCGCCTTTGGAGTAGCTTGGACGGCGAGGACCACCCCTAGGAAGTAGGGGGATCCCACCACTGCAGGAAAATCGCCGAACACGAGCGGGATGGCGAGGTAGCCACACTTGGCGTGGCATGCGATGACTTGGGGTCCGTATGTGACGGCGGCCATCGAATGAGCTTGAAGTTGCAGGTGGGAACGGGCGTTTGATGCCGGCTTTCGCTCCTTGTACCTGTGGTGTGGAAATTAGTCATATTTTATTTCTATATTGGCATACGGTCTTTTTACATATGCATGGAAGGCAGGAACAGTCCCACCGGGCGTGCCAGATTGTTGGAACGCGGATTTTTTCTCTTTTTTCCTTCAGATTTTATATCTAGGAGGTTCGCGAAAGGTGAACTTCGGTCACCCCGGGAGGGTTCCCGTTCGTAGTTCTCTTTCGCCTTCTTTTGCGGGCGTGCCAGACTGTTTGCGAGAAACAAACAAAGATTATTTCACGAGGGGTATTGGGTGCGGACCCTAATATCCTCGTATTTCATTTCATTTATTTTCCGCGTGCGCTCGCGTTCAGGGCAATTGGAGTGGTCGTGTACTGGACCGTTCCCCACCGACCAAAGTCGATGTTTCATTTACATCGAGTATAACACTCGAATACCTTCGAATGCGTAATGTTTGTTAAAAGACCGTATGCCGAAATCTAAAGAAGAAAAGGCAGATGACTAGTGAATTTCCACAATTTTATTCAAGCTTATGTCATTTATATCCATGACATTTACATTGGTGCCTTTAGTGGGGTTTTGTACCTCCACTGGGCGATTACAAGTATTTCGTGTACATGAGTGTCGACGACGGGGTGTTTGTGCCTCCGGCGGACGCTACATGGCATGGTAAATACATCGATGTCCGTGACGGGGTATTTGTGCCTCCGTCCGGTACTTGCAGGATGTGCGGCTTGTATTTACGTGCACGACGAGGTGTTTGTGCCTCCGTCGGATGTTTACAAGCTCGTCGGGTCCTCGATACTCGAGGCGGGGTGTTTGTGCCTCCGCCGAGCATTTATCGACCATTTGTCCTTTTAAGTCTACGACAGGGTGTTTAGGCCGCTGCCGGACAACATTGCCTCGACGCACGTCATTTGGCGACAGCAGAGGACTTAAATACAAACGCTGGGAGTCATGTGACAACCTTAGCGTCTTCCCGCGGACGTGGCGCAGTGCAACCCGAACGCTGAGGACGGAACACCAACGGGCGCCAAGGACTTCTCCCCAGCACGTGTGGCCTATTTAAGCTCGCGCACGGACACCCTCTAAGCACGAGCTCGTGAGCGTGAGGGGGGCTCTACGATTTCTTTGCACAAGCCTCTCGTATGCCGAATCGCGTGTCTCTAATGGGGGTATGCCCCCCTATTTATAGGATTTGTGGGGAGCATACCGGCGGGGTACCCTCCCTGGCGGGGGCCTCGCGGGCACGAGCGTCGAGGCCGGGCGCGAACGTCGAGGCCGGGCGCGAACCGGCGAGGGTGCTGGAGATGGGGCTGACTGGCGGAGGGGGGCCGCCAGTCAGGGGCCTGACCGGCGGCCCTCCCTGCTGGCGCAGGGGCTGAACCGGCACCCCCCCTGCTGGCGGGGGGGCCGAACCGGCGCGCCCCCTGCTGGCGGGGCCGAACCGGCGGCCCCCTGGCGCAGGGGGCGAACCGGCGGCCCCCCATGCAGGCGGGGGGCCGAACCGGCGCCCCCCCCAGCTGGCGCGGGGGGCCGAACCGGCGGCCCCTCACTGGCGAGGGGGGGCTAACCGGCGCCCCCCCTGTGCAGGCACGGGGGCCAAACCGGCGGCCCCCCTCACTGGCGAGGGGGGCTAACCGGCGCCCCCCCCTGAGCAGGCGCGGGGGCCTAACCGGCGGCCCCCCCTCACTGGCGAGGCGGGCTAACCGGCGCCCCCTTGGGGCTCCTCTTGGCCCACCACTATTTAAAGTGGGGCCTTCTCCATTCCAACTCATTTTTTTCTCCGCACTTTCTGGGAGAAAACTCGGGAGAGAGCTCTGCAGGCCTCCCTTGGTTCGGTTTGTTGGTTGACGGCCGTGCCGCGCGCGTGTATACGTGCGTCGCTTGTGCTTCTTCGGCCGTCCCACGTGCGTTCGTCCCCGTTTTCTGGAGGCACGTGCATTTGATCTCCCGGAACCTTTCAGCTTCGGGCGTAACTTCGTACTCCGCTCCGGACGTGGGTTTTTTGACATCCGGGTACGTGTCCTTTGTCGACGAAGACTTCTCGGGCCTCTCGCTTCCGGGCCGCCATAGTTTGGCGCGAGTACTCAGACTTGTTTGCTTATGGCGTCCGAGCGGGAGGTATCGGGAGTTTGTTCCCGGTTCCCCCAGGGCGTATTTGTCGCCCGGGGTTTG
This sequence comes from Colocasia esculenta, assembly GCA_014218235.1. Lineage (NCBI taxonomy): Eukaryota > Viridiplantae > Streptophyta > Magnoliopsida > Alismatales > Araceae > Colocasia > Colocasia esculenta. The sequence continues at coordinate 60,429,464 of CM024763.1, read as the reverse complement.
TTTAAGCCCCGATATTTTTCGGGTTCAACAGCTCCTAACTAGTATATTTGATGATTTCCTTAAATTTCCTATGTTGTCCTTTTAATGTCTTGTTGGTAGTTTTGCATTGGCATTCATCCATCCACTTATCTTACAATATCTTTCCTTCTATTAGAAAACAATTCAGTATGCATGTGTCTGAATTTTTTCACTGACTCGAAATTTCTTTAGCAAAGTAGAAAATTATGATATTGTAAAACATCTAGATGTTGAGATGGGTCAATCAATGGTAACAACAAGTGATTTCCTATGGGGCCTTCAAGGGTTGGTTCTAAATCGGCATCGTCATCTGTTTCTTTTAAATTTCGGCATATGGTCCTTAAACAAACGTATCGCATTGAAGGTGTTCGAGTTTTTACTCGATATAAATGAAACACTGACTTCGGTCGGTGGGGAACGGTCCAGTACATGACCACTCCAATCACCCTGAAAACGCGAGCGCACGTGGAAAAAAATGAAATGAAATATTTGGGGGGGGGACCTCAGGGTTATACCCAAGGTACCCCATAAAATAAATCTCTTTGTCTGTTTCCTGTAAACGGTCTGACACGTCCGCAGCGAAAGAAAAAAAAAAAATATATATATATATATATATATATATATATATATGAAGCCTCTGAGGCGACAACATTGGAGGATCGTCATGTAATTTTAGAAGATAAATTCTACGTTCCAACAGCGCTTTTGTCAGAGATTTTGCTGGCCAAACTTTTTCTAGAAGCGTTGCCTAACGCTGCCTAAGTGTATGATCATAAACTTCTTATTGCTTATATTTTGTAATTTAATTTGATGCAATTTTGAGATTAATTATAAAACAAGGTCAAGCATCACTTGTGGAGGAATGTGAATTTATATTTTCTTTGTGCTTGATTAATCTCTACAGATGCCACTAGATGCAACTTTCTTTACAAGCTCATGTTAACTGCAACACTCATTTCCGTTTTGGACTCCAACCCATTTGGAAATAGAACAGCAGATGCGGTGATGGGTGTTTCCATTTCTGTAAATGGTGAGAACTGTGTCTTTAATATTTGGTTACTTCTGTTAATATCATAGTAATCTATAATCTTGCATATGCGCAGCCTGGTGAGGCAGCTTTGATCGCATGTGTGGGCTTGGTCGAGAAGTGGTGGATATGTTAAAGGTAGCCGACAAAGGTACAAACCGTCTTCATGGAACTTAATTATTTTTTTCTTTTTGGGATCTTGCCTGTTGGAACGTGGATATTTTTTTTTTCTTTTTCTTTAATTTTGAAAATGAATTTTGTCCCGGGGGGAGTTCCGTTCATTGTCTTTCGCTTTTGCGGGCGTGCCAGACTGTTTACGAGAAACAGACAAAGACATTTATTTTACGAGGGGTATTGGGTGCGAACCCTGGTACCCTCGAATTTCATTTCGTTTATTTATTTTTTCCGCGTGCGCTCGCATTTTCAAGGCGATTGGAGTGGTCGTGTACTGGACCGTTCCCCACCGACCGAAGTCGATGTTTTATTTACATCGAGTATAACATTCGAATACCTTCGGATGCGTGATGTTTGTTAAAAGACCATATGCCGAAATTTAAAGAAAATAGATGATAAGCAAATTTCCCCAATTTTATTTCAAGCATGCTCATGTCATTTATATTTATGACATTTACACTTGTACCGTTTACATTTACGCTCGCAACGGGATGTTTGTGCCTTCGTTGGGCGCTTACATGATTTGAGTACATTTGTGTCATCAATGGGGTGTTTGTGCCTCCGTCGGACAACATGCCTCTACGCGTGTCGTTTTATGACACCGGAGGACTTAAACATGTGCCTCTACGTGTGTCGTTTTATGAAACTGGAGGACTTAAACATGTGCCTCTACGTGTGTCGTTTTATGACACCGGAGGACTTAAACATCTGCCTCTACGTGTGTTGTTTTATGACACCGGAGGACTTAAACAGAGCCAATGGGGGTCGTGTAACAACCTGTGGCGTCTCTGTGCGGGCGAGCGCAGAGCTGAACACCACGGACTGCTAAGGGCCTCTCCCTAAGGCTGTATGCGTGCGGCCTTTAGCAAGCTCTCGCACGTAGGCTTCCGTTCGCAGGTCTTGTAAGCCTGTAGGCCTGTTGGCGTGTTCGTAAGCGTGTAGGCCTCCTGGTGTCCCGGCGTCTTTCTTGCAGCATGAGGTCTTTGATGCCCGCGGTGAGGTGTTTGTGCCTCCGCCGGGCATTCACCGACAATTCGTTCCTTTAAGTTCACGACAGGGTGTTTGTACCACCGTCGGACAGCATTGCCTCTACGCACGTCGTTTGATGACGACAGAGGACTTAAACGAAAATGCTAGGAGTCATATGACAACCTGTGGTGTCTTCTCACGGACGAGGCGCAGGAGGGCCCGCACGCGGAGGACAGAACACCAAAGGTATGGGTGCGGCCTATTTTAAGCTCGTACACGTATAGCTCTCGATATCGCCTTGAGCTTGCAGAGGGTATGCGATGTTGCTCGCGGTGTCTCTTGTAATGGGGGTATGGCCCCCTATTTATAGGGCTTCGGTGGGTAGAACCGGTGGAGGTACGTGACCCGGCGGGGGGGTGCGCGGCACAGGCGACGAGGCAGCACGAGCAGCGAGGCAGCGCGGTAGAGAGGCAACGACCGGCAGGGGTGCGCCCCTTGCTCGGACCGGCGGGGTGTGCGTTGCCCGGCGGAGGTTGGCGGCACGAGCGTCGAGGCGGAGCGAACCTGCGGAGGTACGCGACCCGGCGGGGGGTGCGCGGCACAGGCGCCAAGGCAGGCTCAAACCGGCAAGACACGCGAGCTCAGGGCCCAAGGCGGGGAACAACCGGCGGGGGGCCTGCCGAACCGGCGAGGGGTGCACCCGCGCGGGACTGGCGGGGGTGCGCCCTTGCGCGGACTGGCGGGGGTGCATCTGCGTTGACCGGCGGGGGTGCGCCCCTGTGCAGGCCGGCGGGGGTGCACCTGCGCACACCGGCAGGGCACGCCTTGGCCTGGGCCTCCCACGCTTTGGTCATTTCGTGCTTGGAGAGCTCGGGGGATTTCTGAAGTTTGTTTGTTGGTTGACGGCCGTACCGCGCACGTGCACACGCTCACTCACGTGCATTTGACGTGCACCCGACATGCGTTTTCGACCGTTTCTCGTGCGTTTGACTCCATTTTCGGAGAGCACGTGCATTTGACTTTTCCGAACCCGTCCGCATCGGGCGCGATCTTGAACGCGAGTCCGGACATCGAGTTTCGGCTGTCCGGGGTGTGTATTTCCACTGTTGACGGGACTTTTGAACGTCATACTCCGGGTCGTTCCGGGTTGACATGCGGACTCGAATTCGTTTATCTCAGGTGTTCGAGTGGGGAGGCCGTGGTTTATTCTCGGACTTTTTTTGTGGCTTCTCGGGCGAATTTGCCGCCCGGGGCTTGCTTAAATCCCGATATTTTTCGGGTTCAACACTGCCCATGTTATTTGTTTTTGTTAGTGATTAATGACGTAAGGTGCCATCACAAATGAACAAGTTACAAAGAGTTTTGAGTCCCATACATGTGATCCATCAGACTAGCTGATTAAAAGGCAGTGCATATGTGAAACATGCTTGACATAAAGACATGACAGTGCATGAGAAGTATTATTTTGCTATATCTTTTCTCACTTTGTTGTTTTATTATTTTCTGTTTGCTGATATTATTATTTTTATTTCCATATAAATATTTTCTTTATCACTTTGTTTTTGTGACTTTCTACTTGTCAAACCAATTCTTTATATATCTTTCTTTACAGGCACTTATTTGTGTTATATATGTGGCAACTGTTCCTACATTTATGTTGGCCTACTTGACTTGTTGTTCAAAGAGCAACACATCAGAAGTCATAGAACTTAACTGTAAGTCATTATGTCAACATCAACAATTATGTTGCTTTTTTTTTTTTACATTCTGGTGTACATATGCTCCGTGAAAGATATAGAATTGTTTTTTTGACTTGATTTGAACTGTCTGTAGTTAATAGGCCAATTACATTTTTCTGTTTCTTCATCCAAATGTTTCAAATTCTCGTTTACATTTATATGCAGTCCATTATGCAGGTTATTGTTCTATCATGTTTCAGCACTCCACCATGTCCTCCTTGAAAAAAGTCTCAGTAGACATGCACTGAATTATTCTTGCATATTTGTGTTCAGTTTCTTCCTATATTTGAGCATTTGTTGCACATGTGTTTGAACTCGGACATATTTGAACAATTGAACTATCCTGTAAGGTTCTAAGAGTGTGTCAATGAACATACATTGCTTGGTAATTGTTGAGTTTTGTCCCACATGATTTAATCTGTGGGCACTTTTCCTCTTTACCAGTAATGGTTTCCCTTAACTTAAGATCTAGGTTTTAAGTTAAGATTTCAGGTTTTTAACGTGGTCTCAGTGCTACACTTTTACTGTTGTAAGCATTTGGTTTGGAATCTGGTTTACTAACTTCCGTTCTTGGCACCAACAAAAAAAAGTATGCCTCATCATCTGGCAACAAAAAGTGGAAAAGCACTGCATAAGGATGGGGGTAGGCTGTATGCTAATGTGTGTGTTAATCTGGCATCAACAGAGAATTTTAAGAGCCAATTCGGTAGCATTGTCGGTAGACACTAGGGGGTATTGAAATTTAGTCTGAGTTTGATTCATTTGTAGTTACCTTTCTTTTTTACCCTTAAAGAACTCCCTTAACTTATTGTGTAGGTTTTTGGGTTAAAATTTCATATGATTACGCTATTGTCTTGAGTGGTCATTTTTTTTCTTTCTATTCCTTGGGGAAATAAGACATTTTTTATTATTGGGAAATTAGTGGTAAATTTTTGGATGAAACACTAACACGAAACTTTCTTCTGTTCATGACAACTTCTATTTCTTTATGGTTATTTCTTTTGGGTTTTCTTGTTTTTTGAAGAAGTGTTGACACCAAAAATAGCACAAAGAACCCCCCCCCCCCCCCCCCCCCCCAAAAAAAAAAAAAAAAAAAAAATTCCCCAAAAAACGAATTGAGGGTGGCCAAAACAGACCCCCCCCCCTCGGTGGGGTTTCCTTGCAAGGGACCCTCGATGTTGTTTCCTACCTAGGTGGGCAAACCCCACCGACGGGACCCACCTTCGGTGGGTTTGGCCACCGCGGCACCATCCAACTAGCTTGTAAAACTATTCATATTCTCTTCTTTACGATCGTTGCTTGATCATTTTTGCTGAGAATTTATTTATTTTCTCAGAAAATGGATTCTCTTTCTTTGACTAAAGTATAAGAACATAAACAGATAGATATATAGGTATATGGTATATATATATATATATACATACAAATATATATATAATATAAGGTAAGGTAGAAACACATCGTTAAAGTCTTGTCAATGCTATGTATAGGCATGTGGACTGTTGGAACGCGGAATATTTCTCATCAGTTGACTTTATATTAAAAAGGCCGCACCACGATGCGTAATGTTTGTTAAAAGACCATATGCCGAAATTTGAAGGAAATAGATGACAAATAAATTCCCACAATTTCATTCAAGCATGTTTATGCCATTTACATTTATGATGTTTACATTCGTGCCTTTAATGGGGTGTTTGTACCTCCACTGGGCGTCCATACAATACGTCATACACATGTGCGTCAACGACGGGGTATTTGTGCCTCCGTCGGACATTACACAGCGTGGGGATTACATCTATGTTCATAACGGGGTGTTTGTGCCTCCGTTAGACATTTACAGAATGTAAGGTTTACATTTGCGCTTATGATGGGGTATTTGTGCCTCCGTCGAGTGTTTACAAACATGTCGGATCATTAATGTTCGCAACAGGGTGTTTGTACCTTCGTCGGACATTTAGAGACAAGTCATTTCTTTTAAGTCGACGACAGGGTGTTTATACCGCTGTTGGACAACATTGCCTCTACGTATGTCGTTTCATGACAACGGAGGACTTAAGTGAAAAAACACCGGGCGTCATGTAACAACCTGCAGTGCCTCGGCACGAACAAGGCGCAGGATGGCCCGAGCGCGGAGGACAGACCACCGAAGGCTGCCGGAGACTTCCTTACATCCCTGCCGTTTTTCTGGCTTTCTCGGACATTGCCGGCCGTTTTCTGGCTTTCTCGGACATCCCGGCCGTTTTCTGGCTTTATGGGACATTCCAGTCATTTGGTGACATTTCCCGAGAACTCCCCTCGAGTCCGGCTTCAAGTCACACCCAGGAGAGCGCACGCCACTTCATAGAAGCGACGTGGGTCCCGCTCCACCGGATTGGACAAAAGGCGCGAACAGTCAGGCTATTTTTGCCATTTTCCGCGCCGCGATGACGTATCTGCAATTTTCCGGGCAGCAGGGGTACTTTAGCAATTTTATCCTTCACAGGGATATTTCTGTAATTTTATCCTTCATGGGGACATTTCTGCAATTTTATCCTTCATGGGGACATTTCTGCAATTTTATCCTTCAAGGGGATATTTCTACAATTTTATCCTTCATGGAGACATTTCTGCAATTTTATCATTCATGGGGACATTTCTGCAATTTTATCCTTCATGGGGACATTTCTGCAATTTTATCAGAAGCAGGGGTATTCCTGCAAATTTTTGGCTGACATGAGTATATGTGTACTTTTGATGTACACATACACAAACTTTATATCCCCGGGGGGCTTTGTGCAATTTCACAGATGGCCCGAGCGCGGAGGACAGACCACCGAAGGCTGCCGAAGACTTCCTTCCTCAACACTCGTTGGATGGAACTCAGAGCTCCGGGGTCAGACAGACCAAGCAAGTGTGGGCTATGCACGTGCGTTCTTTTTCGCGCGTGTACTCCCGGGGTCTTGGGTCTTGTTTTTTTGTGTCTTTCGACATCCCTGCCGTTTTTCTGGCTTTCTAGGACATTGCCGGCCGTTTTCTGGCTTTATGCGACATTCATGTCATTTGGCTTTCTCGGACATCCCAGTCGTGTTATGGATTTATGGGACATTCCTGTCATTGGTGACTTTCTCTGGCATCCCGGCCGTTTTCTGACTTTGTGGGACAATCCTGTCATTTCATGACTTTCTCGGACATCCCGACCGTTTTCTGGCTTATGGGACAATCCTGTCATTTCCTGACTTTCTCGGACATCCCGGCCGTTTTCTGGCCTTACGGGACATTCCTGTCATTTGGTGACATTTCCCGAGAACTCCCCTCGAGTCCGGCTTCAAGTCACGCCCAGGAGAGCCCACGCCACTTCATAGAAGCGACATGGGTCCCGCTCCATCGGATTGGACAAGAGGCGCGAACCGTCAAGCTATCTTTGCCATTTTTCGCGCCGCAAGGACGTATCTGTAATTTTCCGGGCAGCAAGGGTACTTCTGCAATTTATCCTTCATGGGGATATTTCTGCAATTTTATCCTTCACAGGGATATTTCTGCAATTTTATCCTTCATGGGGACATTTCTGCAATTTTCTCAGAAGCAGGGGTATTCCTGCAAATTTCTGGCTGACATGAGTATATGTGTATTTTTGATGTACACATACACAAACTTTATATCCCCGGGGGGCTTTGTGCAATTTCACAGAAGCTTGGGCCCGTGTACGGGGCACATGTGCAATTTCACACACATACACAAATCTTCTCCTCCCCAGGGGGCTTTTGTGTAATTTTACACAAACCGGGTCCCGTACTGGGGTCTTCATACGGAGAACAAACAAGTCCCCTCCCTCCCAAAGGAGGGGGACTTCTCCTGAGGATCTGCGCTAGAGAATTCTCGAGCGCCAGACAGCCTCACGTTTCGCCGGGACGCGAGAGTGTCTCGCCAGCGTGGGGGAGGAAAGAAATTCCTCAGGCGGGGGTCTCCGCGCGAGAGCTTCGCACCCCTAGAAGCCCGGGGCTAATGAAGGCCCTGCCCCTCTATTTATAGGGGTTTTGGCGAGTGGTCCGGCAGGGGTGCGCGACCCGGCGGGTGTGCGCGGCACAGGCTCCGAGGTAGGCTCAGACCGCCGTGCACGCGAGCATAGGGCCCAAGGCGGGGAACGCCGAACGAATTACATCCAACTGCCCCTACATGGCCCTTCGCCGAATGGGGAATGGATGTCGTGGGACCATTCCCACCATCCTCTGGCGGCCACAAGTTCATCCTGGCAGCCACCGACTATTTCTCCCGATGGGCAGAAGCAATCCCTCTTCGGGAAGTAACCGGGGTAGCCGTTGCCAAATTTGTCAAGCAACACCTGATTTACAGGTTCGGCACCCCTCATCGGATTGTATCAGATAACGGTACGCCCTTCAGAAACAAAACGATATACGCGTTGGCAGCCAAATTCCAGATAGATTGGAGAACGTCAACGGTCTACAACCCTCAAGCCAATGGTCTGGCGGAAGCCTTCAACAAGACCCTTTGCAAACTGCTTGCCAAGATAGTCGGCAATCGCAAACGTGATTGGGGGGAGAAGGTGCACGAAGCGCTCTGGGCATACCGGACGGTCTACAAGACCCCTACCGGGTGTTCTCCCTTCTCTCTGGTGTACGGAGCTGAAGCCATGCTCCCCATCGAAATTGAAATGTCGTCCTACAGGGTAGCCGTCTATACCGGTCTTCAGCCCGAGGAGCGACAAGAAATGGAAAGAAGGTTGGAGGAATTGTCCGACCTAGAAGGCAAAAGGTTGGAAGCATACAAACATCTCCAATCCTATCAAGCCCGCATGACTCGAGCCTACGATAAGTTGGTTAGGCCCCGTGTCTTCAAGAAAGGTGACCTCGTCATGGTCAAACAAAGAGAGGTCATGGCAGGCAAATCAAGTGGTAAACTCCAGCCAAACTGGCGCGGACCGTACGTGGTCACCGGAGTGTATGAAGGCGGGGGATACACGCTGGCAACACATGCCGGCGATCGCCCCTTTCCACCACTAAATGGCAAGCATCTCAAAATGTACTTTGCCCCTGAGCATGAATTCCCTGGGCTGCAGCCCTCCGATCCCCTTATAGCCGAATCAGGCTAGGGTTGGGCACATGCACCCATTTCAAAAAAAAAAAAACAAGGGAAGGGACTGAAAGTAGAGAGGTCCCGGCTGACTTGGTCGCTCCCCAAAAAGGGGTGCCCAAGGGCAAAAGAGCCTATATATGAAAAAAAAAAAGAGAGAGCCTATGGAAAAAGAGGGAAGAAAAAAAAGAAAGAAGAATTTCCCCCCTTTTTTATGAACTATGTTCTCCTTCTTGGTCAGCAAACCATCGTGGTCGACCAAGTCAAACCCTTAGCCATAAACCCCCAGAAGGTCGGCTAAAAACCTCCTCCTTGGTCAGCAAACCGTCCAGGTCGACCAAGTCAAACCCCTTAGCCATAAACCCCCAGAAGGTCGGCTAAAACCTCCCTCTTGGTCAGCAAACCATCCAGGTCGACCAAGTCAAATCCTTTAGCCAATAAACCCCCAGAAGGTCGGCTAAAACCTCTCTCCTGGTCAGCAAACCATCCAGGTCGATCAAGTCAAATCCCCTAGCCAAGGTTCCTCAACCTCGCTTCGGATTCCAAAAAAAAAAAGAAAAGAAAGGGGACTAAAAATAGAGATGTCCCAGCGGACTTGGTCGCTCCCCAAAAGGAGTGCCTAAGGGTAAAAATGTCCAAAATCCAGTTGAGGTGAAAGCCCGAAAGGGCGCCTCACGCAAAAATGGATAAACCCTCAACGTGAAAACCCGAAAGGGCGCGTTGGAAAAAGCTAGAGGGGGCCGACTTCTGTGAAAACCCGAAAAGGCGCAGGAGTCGGTAATAAAAAAAAAAAAAAAAAATCAAATCACTACTTGCCAGGGTATGTTTCGTGCAGCCAGCAGACAAAATGCTGGGTTTGCCTCTATTCCGCTTGATAAGTAAATCAAAATGGTGGATCATACCATCCCTTTGACCAACAAACCTCCGTGGTCGGTCAAACCCAAACCCTTAGCCAGCAAACCCAAGAAGGTAGGCTATCCCTTTTGACCAACAAACCTCCGTGGTCGGTCAAACCCAAACCCTTAGCCAGCAAACCCCAAGAAGGTAGGCTATCCCTCTTTGACCAACAAACCTCCGTGGTCGGTCAAACCTAAACCTTAGCCAGCAAACCCCAAGAAGGTAGGCTATCCCCTTTGACCAGCAAACCTCCGTGGTCGGTCAAACCTAATCCCTTAGCCAGCAAACCCCGAGAAGGTAGGCTTTCCCTCTTTGACCAATAAACCTCTGTGGTCGGTCAAACCCAAATCCTTAGCCAGCAAACCCCAAGAAGGTAGGCTATCCCTCTTTGACCAATAAACCTCTGCGGTCGGTCAAACCTAATCCCTTAGCCAGAAAACCCCAAGAAGGTAGGCTATCCTTTTGACCAACAAACCTCCGTGGTCGGTCAAAACCTAAAATCCTTAGCCAGAAAACCCCAAGAAGGTAGGCTATCCCCTGTTTGACCAATAAACTTCTGTGGTCGGTCAAGCCAAACTCTTTAGCCAGCAAACCACAGTGGTAGGCTAACCGAAATTCCCTTAGCCAGAAAGCCGCAATGGTAGGCGAGGCACAAATGGGAGACCCCATGATCAATTGCCCCAGGGTCCTGCCCCGGGCCCTAGCAAAAAAAAGAAGAAAAAGAAAAGAAAAAGGGACTAAAAATAGAGATGTCCCGGCAGACTTGATCATCCTCCAAAAAAAAAAGGATGTTCAAGGGAAAGAAGGCCTCACACCCGGCCGAGGTGAAAATCCGAAAGGGCGCCTCGGACAAAAATGGGTAACCCCTCAGTGTGAAAACCCGAAAGGGCGCACTGGAAAAAGCTAGAGGGGGCCATCCCCGGCGAAAACCCAAAAGGGCACTTGAGATGGTAATATGAAAAAGAAGATGAAAAAAAAAATCATCAAATCAAAGTTGGGTTGCTGGACAAAGCCCCGAGAAGGCCAACCCCGGCACCCAAAATGTTGCATCAGATCTTGAGGAATGCCACAAATGTAAAATTCAAGCAAAAGATGTCGAGAGCAGGCCTGGGAAAAGCCAATAAGGCAAATCTCAGGAAGAAGAAATATAAAATCAAGGTCGAAGAGCAAAGCCAGAAGAGGCAAGCCTCCCCGACTAAGGATCAAACTTGGGTTGCTGGACAAAAGCCCCGAGAAGGCCAAGCCCGGCACCCAAAATGTTGCATCAGATCTTGAGGAATGCCACACATGCCAAATTCAAGCAGAAGATGCCAAGCGCAAGCCTGGGAAAAGCCAACAAAGGCAAATCTCAGAAAGAAGAAATATCAAATCAAGGTCGAGGAGCAAAGCCGGAAGAGGCAACCCTTCTCGACTGAAGATCAAAATCAAGTTGCTGGACAAAGCCCCGAGAAGGCCAGCCCCAGCACTCGAAATGTTGCATCAGATCTGGAAGAATGCCAGAAATGCAACGTCCAAAAAAGACGTCGCTCGAACTTACCGGTCCAAGAAACCAAGTAGAGGGCGGGAAAAGGCAATACTCGGATGAAGACAGCCAAGGTCAGCTCCAAGCAAAGTCAAGGAGCAGCTCTTCGATGAAACTCACCCCTAGAGTTGACCTGGTGGAGCGGGTCCATGTTACTTCCCTGAAGTGATGTGCGCTCTCCTGGGTCCTCTCATGGGAACTCTTGAGTTGAAAATAAATCTGAAAATATGCGAGCGAGGAGAGCTGATGGCTCGGCGCGAGAAGCATAGCAAGTTTGATCGCCGGCTCAACCGGTAACAACAGATTGTTATCCTAGGTTGCTGGCGACACTACACAAATGTTGAAAGCACATTGTTGTGGTTTTCAACCCAACTCCCCGCCAAGTCATTAAGACCAAGGGTAGAATTTGAAAATCGCCACGGGATACCCGCCTTCGTCTTCGTCTCTGACGGATATCCCGTGGGGGGCATTTGTTGAACCCGAAAAATATCGGGATTTAAACAAGTCCCGGGTGGCAAACTCGTCCGGAAATCCACGAAAGGCTGGGAAGAAACCCCGGCCTCCCTCACTCGAACACCTGAGATAAATGGGTTTGAGTTCGGATGTCCACCCAGAATGAGCCGAAGGATGACGCTTAAAAAAGCCCGTCAATAGCGGAAATGCGTGCCCCGGACAGCCAAGACTCAATGTCCGGGCTTGCGCTAAAGATCGCGTACGACTCGGATGGGTCCGAAAAGGTGAAATGCACGTGCCCTCCGAAAATGAGGTCAAACGCACGTGAGACGGGCAAGAACGCACGTCAAATGCACGTCAAATACATGCGGGCATGTGTGCACGTGTGCGGCACATGCCATGACAAACCAGCAAAGCTCCAGAAATCCTCCTGGAAATGGCCAAGGAAGAAGAGGGGCACCGGTTGGCCCCCTCCGCCAGTCAGGAGGGGCGCCGGTAGGCCCCCTCCGCCAGCAAGGAGGGGCGCCGGTCAGACCCCCTGACCGGCGGCCCCCCTCCGCCAGCAAGGAGGGGCGCCGGTCAGGCCCCCTGACCGGCGGCCCCCCTCCGCCAGCAAGGAGGGGCGCCGGTCAGGCCCCCTGACCGGCGGCCCCCCCTCCGCCAGCCAGGAGGGGCGCCAGTCAGGCCTTGACTGGCGGCCCCTCAGCCAGCCAGGAGGGACGCCAGTCAGCCCCCTGACTGGCGGCCCCCTCAGCCAACCAAGAGGGCTGCCGGTCAGGGTACCTGACTGGCGGCCCCTTCCGCCAGTCAGCCCCTTCGCACGGGCACCTCCGCCGGTTCGTCTGCCTCGACGCACGTGCCCATCCTCGACGCTCGCGCCCGCGACACCTCCGCCGGGGGGTACCCCGCCGGTATGCCCCCCACAAAGCCTATAAATAGGGGGGCTGTGGACACGGGAAATTTTCCTCACCTTTCATTTATTTGGAGGAGGATGGTTTTTGTTTCATTTATCTTTTGACTTGACTTGCGGGGCGTGCCAGCCTGCCTGCCAGGCAGAAGTAAGGGTCTGCGTAATGCAGAGAAAGTATTTTTACATATCCGTGAAACGGATGAGTGCGCCGTGTTTTGATCTGAACTTCTTTGATTCCGTGCCTTTTAATCATCAGGCGATTGGGGTGGCGTGTGCTGGACCCCTGTCTCCATCGATCGAAACCGATGTTACATTTACATCGAGTTAAAAGCTTTAGATGTCGTATTAACACTTGTTTCAACCCGAATACCATTTCATAGCATGGGCGAGAATATATGCATCTGTAAGAAATTTCAAGACAACATTTTTTTTGTTTTGTTTATTTTGAACAGAATGAGTCCAAGCTTTGGAAAATAGGGTTGTCTTTTTTGAAAAGAGTATGTAGCTTATTGTGGGCAGGAACATGCCCGTGTTAGCGAAATTATCTTCCGAGTATATACTCATTTTCAGAGACAAAACTTTAGTTTGAAACGTATGCATATAAACACGAGTAAATTTTAGGACGGAATTTCCGTTTTGACGGAGTGTCCTTGAGGAAATATATACATATGATTGTACTTATATGGATATGTTCTCGGGTAGAACCCCTGCACACGCAGAGTTCAACTCAAGATTCATATCCGTACGAACATAGACCCACAATTATATGAGTATGTATTTGAGGAGAATTTCTGTTTAGACAGAGTTTCCTTAAGAAACATATGCATATAAGCATGAGATTATGATTATACAGATATGCTCTTGAGCAGAATCCCTGCTTGAGCAGAGTCTTCTCGAAGGAATATATACATATGAGTACAAGGCATCTAAATGTCCGTACCCATAGAGTCTTGCTCGATATGGAGGCATTTAGAGCACAAACATTCGAGGGTATTTAAACCCCTGAACCTCCCACAGAGACTTGCTCGATGTGGGGTGAGAGAGAGAATAAAGGGGTGTTTAAATACCATATGTCCATAGAGACTTGCTCGATATGGACGGTATTTAAACCCTGAATCTCCCACAGAGACTTGCTCGATGTGGGGTGAGAGAGAGAATAAAGGATGTTTAAATACCATATGTCCATAGAGACTTGCTCGATATGGACGGTATTTAAACCCCTGAACCTCCCACAGAGACTTGCTCGATGTGGGGTGAGAGAGAGAATAAAGGATGTTTAAATACCATATGTCCATAGAGACTTGCTCGATATGGACGGTATTTAAACCCCTGAACCTCCCACAGAGACTTGCTCGATGTGGGGTGAGAGAGAGAATAAAGGATGTTAAATACCACATGTCCATAGAGACTTGCTCGATATGGACGGTATTTAAACCCTGAACCTCCCACAGAGACTTGCTCGATGTGGGGTGAGAGAGAGAATAAAGGATGTTTAAATACCACATGTCCATAGAGACTTGCTCGATATGGACGGTATTTAAACCCTGAACCTCCCACAGAGACTTGCTCGATGTGGGGTGAGAGAGAGAATAAAGGGTGTTTAAATACCATATGTCCATAGAGACTTGCTCGATATGGACGGTATTTAAACCCTGGATCCCCACAGAGACTTGCTCGATGTGGGGACGTGGCGCGAGGGAGATGTCGGAGCTGTATACGATGGCGATCTCCCGCTCTTCCCACGTTATCGGGCACTCCTCACTCCATATTGAACAAGGAACGAACCAATACCTTCACGCCAAACCAATCACTTGGAAGAACAGGCTGAAGAGGATTTGGAGAAGAGAGACTTGCTATTTTCTGAATTTTCAGAACACAAAAGGGAGGATTTTACAAGGCCATAGGGACTGATTTCTCCAGGGACTTGCACAGCATGAGGGGGAGCTTCTGGGGCTTTTAGAACACAAAAAGGGAGGATTTTACAAGGCCTTCGGGGACTGATTTCTCCAGGGACTTGCACAGCATGAGGGGGAGCTTCTATGGGGCTTGTTGCCTCTCCCTTTGGGACTGGTTTTTTCAGCATAAGGGGGGGGGTTTTCTGGGATTTTTTTTCACCTATGGGACTGCAAAACAGCAGGGATTTGGGGGCTTATGGCCAGCATATGGGGGCTTATGGGGTTTTTCTGCCCACTCAGAAGGAGGGGGTGCCTCCCCTTTATAGGGGGCTGGCCTCTCCTCCCCTCTCTGCATAAACAGGAGAAGGAGGGGGGGAGAACCCCATTTTCGGTTGGGGGGAGAACCCCCAACCTGTTTTAATATTAAACAGGTTGGGGGTCTGAACACCCCCCAACCTGTTTTATAAAACAGGTTGGGGGGAGTTCCCCTCCAACCTGTTTTATATAAAACAGGTTGGGGGTGTGGGCACCCCCCAACCTGATTTACATAAAACAGGTTGGGGGGGCTCCCCTCCAACCTGATTTTATGTAAAACTGGTTGGAGGGGGTCCCCTCCAACCTGTTTTACTTTTTTTTTTTTTCCTTTTATGTATAAAACCGGTTGGAGGGGGGGGGGGGGATCCCCTCCAACCTGTTTTCATATAAAACGGTTGGAGGGGGGAGTCCCCCAACCGGTTTTATATTAGAAGGTTGGAGGGGGCCTCCCCTCCAACCTGATTTACATGAAACCGGTTGGGGGGGGGCACCCCCCAACCGGTTTTATGTTTCAGAAATTGGAGGGGGCCTCCCTCCAACCGCCCTCTCTTCCCCCCATTCCCCTTAAGGGTTGTTTTGAAGTGGGGGGAGAGAGGCCTATAAATAGGCTATAAGGGGCTCATTTAGGGGGACTGGTTTGCTGAAGTCCCGCTCCCCTTGCTTGGAGTTTCGCCCGGTGAAGAGTCGCATTTGCATCTTGGAGCTTCTGTCGCCGGCTTGTTCTTGTGCTTGTATTTGTATTTGTACTTCATGCTTGGTCTTTATGGACTTCGTCCGTGTATTTGTATCTCACAGTTGTCTTCATGGACCTTGTGCTGCCGGATTTGTTCCGTGCTGTATTTGTATTTGTATTTGTCACTTGGTCTTTATAGACCTCATGTTACTGGATTTTTTCCATGCCATATTTGTACTTCAATGTTTAGTACAAGGCGTTAATTTCTTCCGACTTGTTCGGAGACTTAACGTGGCCTGAAGAGTTGTTGGTTTATCCTTGAAGGAAAGTACCCAGGATGTTGTCTGTAACATTTTTAAGGTCCAACAAATGCCCCCCACGGGAAGTGCACCGAAGCCGAAGGCGCAGGAGGACGTCCCGTGCGTTCTTTGAGCTTTATCCCCTGTCTTCATGACTTGATGAGGAATCTGATCCGAAAAATCATAGCCATAGTTGACGCGCTTCACTACTTGCACTGTAACGCTAGCAACCTTGGGTCACGATGTGCTGAGTCATCAGCTCCGCTTCTTCGACGTTGATCTTCTTTGCCTGGGTCTTTGTTTTTCTGACTTCATCCCAAAAATTTCTTGAGACTTGCCTTTCTGGCTTTGTTGAATACTTAATTTGGTTTTCCCTTTCCGAAGCTTGTCTTTTTGACCTTGCTCAGAGTTGGGTTGGAAATTTGATTGCTGGAACTTATCCTCCAGGTTCTATTCAATAGCTTGATTTGAAATCCTTTCTTGAGGTTCGAGATTCTGACTTGATTTAAGTTTAAATTTGATATTCCTCTTCTGGGTTCCGGCTCCTTGACATCTGCTTGAATTGGACCTGATATCTTCGTCTTGAATCTTGTCTTTTTGACTTTATCTAGGATTTGACGCAGCATCCTGCTGCTGAGGTTAACCTTTTTGGCTTCGCTCAACGGCTATGACTCCCTTTCTTCCTTTTGTTCAGGTGGTCAGCCTTTTTGTGATCAGCTCCTTTCTTGGGGAGTGATGAATTCTAATTTCATTGCTGCAACCAGTTCACCTTTCCTTTCTTGGGATGGCCTGGGGAGCCCGTTCTTCACATCACAGGCATATTCAGCATTTCAAGTTGGAGACACTGCTGACAGTGATGGACTTTTTGGACAAACGAGCTATAATCTCGAACCATCTATACCAACGATAGACGGAGGAGGCCTAGATCTGTCTGCAATTGATTATCCTCCTGCTTTTCAGGAAATTTATGCCGAAGAATCAAGTTCTGTTCAACCTCCAGCTCCCGAAGCGGAAACAGAAGTGGGAAATCTCCCATATAGTGAGTTGTAGCAGCTTTCATTCTTTTCATTTCTTTTTCTTTAGATTTCGTGAACTTCATTGTCACCCGCTGATGCATGTGCTTTTATTTGCCAGGCAACCTGCCACCTTCAGATTTTGACGACGGTGGATCTCCGCCACTAGGACTTGAGGTCCTACCTGAGCATGGAGTGGATTGGCCCACTAGAGCTCGGCCAAGCCCGGGCCCTGAGGATGAAGATCTTTGGAATTTCTTGTCGACCGCGTCAGAGCAGTGGTGGATTCAGAAGATCCTCCCCATTGATGCTGTCAAGCGAGTGTTGAAGGAAAAGACCACGCTAGCCTTCAACTCAGGCATTTCTCAGAAGAGATGGATGGCATTTGTTGGAGATATCTGGGGCGAAGTATGTTGCCGCCATGGTAATGCAGTCTGGGCCCCTTATGACCAGCGGATCCAGACTTTAGAAGGTGACCTTTGTTCATCGGCCAATGATGCTGATAGACGCGGCTCCCGGATTACTGAAGTGCGTAAAGGCCGGAAGGCGCGGAAGCTGAAGATCACCGCAGAGATGGAAAATGTTGTCCGTCTGCAGCGCGAACTTGAGGAGGCACGCTCCTCACTAGAACAGGAAGTCAAGGGCGACGCCAAGATTCTGAGGAGGAGGCCGCCCTTATTAAGGATGATGAAGAACATCGTCGCTCCACTTCTTTCAAGACCAAAGAGGTCGAACGACTGAAAAGGAAGAAGCCCTCCTGGCTTCGTTTTGGATCGAAGTAGTTACGCATAGGCCTTCTATTCTGGCCTCTTTCTCTTGTATTCAGTAGCTATCATGCTCTGCTTGTTTGTTACAGAGCGACTTGTGATTCTGTAAATATTGAATGAAGGACAGTGAAGTCCCCCCTTTCATGCTTTCTTTCTTATTTTTTTCACATTACCAATCTTAGCGCCCTTTCGGGTTTTCACCAAGACTGGCCCCCTTTAGCTTTTTCCAACGCGCCCTTTGCGGGTTTTCACGTTGAGGGGTTATCCATTTTTGCCTGAAGTGCCCTTTCGGGCTTTTACCTCAGCCGGATTTTTTCTGATCTTTTTACCCTTAAGAGCACAATATGGTTGCGTTCTTAAGTCCATCGGGGTATCTCTATTTTAACCCTTTTTCTTTTCTTCCTTCTTTTTCACATTACCAGTTTCAGCGCCCTTTCGGGTTTTCACTAAGACTGGCCCCCTTTTGCTTTTTCCAACGCGCCCTTTAGGGTTTTCACGCTGAGGGGTTATCCATTTTTGCCTGAAGTGCCCTTTGGGTTTTCACCTTAGCCGGATATTTGATCTTTTTACCCTTAAGAGCACAATGTGTTTGTGTCCTTAAGTCCATCGGGGTATCTTATTTTAACCCTTTCTTTTTTTTTGAATTCTGTACTTGAGACATTCAGCCGATCCTTGAGTGGATTTGCTGGAATCTGTGTTTGATGGTATTGGAATATGGGATTTTGGGTTTGAGTTGGTTTGGATTGTGGTTGGGTAGTGTTATGGATTTTGGTATGGCATTGGGTTTGGATTTGGTTTGGTTTTGATTTTGGTTTTGGTTTTCATTTTGGTTGGTGTATGGGACTTGGACTTGAATTTGGATGTAGGATCTGGGTTTGATTTGGTTCGGATTAGTTCTGTTTTGCTTTGGTTTTGTTTTGGTTTAGCCTACCTGGTGGTTTGTGGCTATGGATTGAGCTTTGGGTTTGATATGGCCTGCCTTGATGGCTTGCTGACCAGACCAGAGTTGGGTTGACATAGCTACCTGGGTTTCGGGCTATGGGTGGAATTATATTAGGGGTATGGCCTGCCTTAGTTGGCTTGCTGGGGATGATGGGTTTTAAATTGAGCTAGCTGGCTTTTATGGCTCGCGCGTTGGACTTGAGCTTGGGATTGACTCAGCCTTTCTCAATGGCTTTTAGGCCGAACATCTGGTATGGAATTTGGAATTGGTATAGCTTATTATGGTTTGATGGTCATGATTTTGAAGTATGAGTTTGGATTTTGGTTTCAGGCTTAGGTTTGTATCTGGTTCAGTCTACCTGATGGTTTATGGCTGTATTGGTATTTGGGTTTTGGCATATTTTGGGATGAAGCATGCTGGGTATGGTTTTACATGGATTTGGGATTATATTCAGATCAGATATGATCTATCTTGATGGCTTATTGGTTATGATTTGAATCTGGATTTGAGATAGCCTACCTTGTGGTTCACTGGCTATGTTTTTTTTTTTTTGTTTTTTTTGATTTGGATTGGATATGGCCTGCCTTGATGGCTTTTTGGTTTGTAGAATTTATATTCGGGTTTGAATATGGCCTGCCTTGGTGGCTTGCTGGCTATGGTTTGGAATTTGACTTGAATTGCATATGAGTATGGATTTTGAATATGGGTTTGATATAGCCTAGCTTTATGGTTTGCTGGCTATTTTTTTTTGGTATAGCCTACCTTTGTGGTTGCTGGCTATGGTTTTTGAATATGGATTGATATAGCCTACCTTTGTGGTGGTTTGTTGGCTATGGTTTTGAATATGGATTGGATAGCCTACCTTTGTGGTTTGCTGGCATGGTTTTTGAATATGGATTTGATATAGCCTACCTTTGTGGTTTGCTGGCTAGTGTTTTGGAATTTGATTTTGGCATAGTACCTTATGGTTTGCTGGCTATGGTTTTGGAGTATGGATTTGGGTATAGTACCTTTGTGGTTACTGGCTATGGATTTGAGTTTTGAATTGGGTTTGATATAGCCTACATTGTGGTTGCTGGTTGCTGGATACGATTGATATAGCCTACCTTTGTGGTTTGTTGGCTATGGATTTGGGATTGGGATTTGAAATATGGCCTGCCTTGATGTTTTTCGGCTATAGAACTATATTAGGTTTGAGTATGGCCTGCCTTGGTGGCTTGCTGGCTATGGTTTTTGAGTATGGATTTGATATAGCCTACCTTTGTGGTTTGCTGGCTATAGTTTTTGAATATGGATTTGATATAGCCTACCTTTGTGGTTTGCTGGCTATGTGTTTGAATTGATTTTGGCATAGCCTACCTTTATGGTTGCTGGCTATGGTTTTGGAGTATGGATTTGGGTATAGCCTACTTTGTGGTTTACTGGCTATGGATTTGAGTTTTGAATTTGGGTTTGATATAGCCTACCTTTGTGGTTTGCTGGCTACGGATTTGGATTAGAATTTGGTATGGCTCACCATCGTAGCTGGAACCTCATTTGGCGGGATATACAACATAACCCTCCGATTTTCATTTGTTCTTTCTTCATGCTTTGGCAGGAATGGAGAAATTATGGATTTGGATGTATGATGATGAGGGGAGATTTGATTCTTGCCCCCATCTATGACAATCTTTTATTCCAGCATCAGTATTTTTTTTTTGAAAAGGGTACCTTTCATTTTTCTTCAGCTTCGTGCTTATCTGAGTGATTGGGCTTTTGTCTTGATGACTGGCCAGGGAATTCATGTTCTGGCGCATGATATAATTTCAGGTGCTTTCCGTTGAGAGGAGGAAAGGGTACAGTACCTTTGTGGTCGACCAGTCGATATGCTCCTCCTTCATATGCCAAGGTGACTATGTATGGACCAAGCCAAGTGGGCTGCAATTTGCCACATGACTTTTCTGCCATTGCTTCTCTGCATTTGACCATGACGAGGTCTCCTTGCTTGAATGCTCTTGGTCTTGCCAATTTATCGAAGGCGCGAGCCATTCTAGCTTGGTATACTTGGAGAGATTATATGCTTCGAGTCGCCTCCCTCTAGGTTGGCGAGCTCTTCAAGTCTTCTTTCTATCTGGCTTTGATCTTGACTTTGAAATTCATTTTGAATTGCCAACCGATAGGATGCCATTTCAATTTCGATGGGTATTATTGCCTCAGCTCCATATACCAAGGAGAAAGGCGAGCATCCGGTAGGAGTTTGTACACTGTTCGATAAGCCCATAGAGCTTCATGAACTTTTTCTCCCCATTCCCGTTTTCTATTGCCGACTATTTTGGCGAGCAGCTTGCAGAGGGTTTTGTTGAAGGCTTCGGCCAACCCATTTGCTTGTGGATTGTATACTGAAGAAGTTCTCCAATCAATATGAAATTTGGCTGCCAAGGCATATATTGTTTTGTTTCTGAATTGTGACCCATTATCGGATATGATCCTGTGAGGGGTACCAAATCTGTATATTATGTTGTACTTGACAAACTTGGCGACTGATTCTCCCGTTACTTCCCTTAATGGGATAGCTTCAGCCCATCGAGAGAAATAATCAGTGGCAGCCAATATAAATTTGTGACCTTGAGATGAGGGTGGGAATGGTCCCACAATATCCATTCCCCATTCTGCGAAGGGCCATGTCGGCGCCGTAGGATGTAGCATATTGGGGATTTTCTCGGCACGGGGCCGAAGGCTTGGCATTGATGACATGTACGGGCATATTGGATGCAATCCGCATACATGGTAGGCCAGTAGAAGCCTTTTAACTTGATATTGATTTTCATTTTGTCTCCTGCTTGGTGTGCACCACACAGTCGGAGTGAACTTCTTTCATCATGATTTTAGCTTCTTTGAGAGATAAACATCGGAGGAGGACTGGTCCTTTTCTTTCATGGATCAATCTATATAGTTGTTCTCCTATCAATTGATATATGCAGCTCTTCGTAAAAGCTGAACTTTCTGAGCTCGATTAGGAGGTAGCCAACCTTTCTTGATTTTGATAATTGGGTCACGCCAATCTTCAAATTTATTTGCTATCTTCTTCTGCAGTATGTACTTCTTCAATTGCAATATTAGACTCGTCGTCGAGGACACTTGGCATGAGTCTTCTATGACGGACAATTATGTCCAATTCTCCTTCGGGAGGCAGTTTTATGGCAGAGGCCAATTTAGCAAGGGCATCTGCCTGAGAATTTTCACTTCTTGGCACATGAGATATGTCGAAGAAGTCGAATTGTTCTTTGAGCTTCATGACCGTGATATAGTATGGAAGCAGTTGTTCCTTTCGGACTTCATACTGGCCCAACACTTGTCGGATGACCAGCTGTGAGTCACCATAAACTTGTATACTTTTGACCCCCATTTCGAGAGCCAGCCGGAGCCCAATAATTAGAGCTTCATATTCAGCTTCATTATTTGTGAGCGGCTTCATGAGAGCACAAGAATTATATAATATTCCTCCTTGGGGAGTGACCAAGACAATACCTGCCCCGGTAGAGAGGTTGGCAGAACCATCTGTATAGTGGAGAGTCCGAGAAGCTCCATCGAAATATAATTCCCAAGAGGGTAATTCAATTGTGATGACTTCTTGGAAGTTTGGATTTCTTGGACTTGATTATCTCTTTCATTTGAAGGGGAAAGAGTTTCTTCTTCTGGAAGGTCTATAGATAAGGAGAATTTTCCGGCACTGGGTGTGCAGCCAAGAATTCAGCTAGACCTTGCCCTTTGATTGCCCTTTGTGGGACGTATGTGATATCAAACTCCATGAGGAGCAAAGCCCATTTTGCGAGCCTTCCTGACAATATGGGTTGCCTTAGCAGATATTTGAGTGGATCATACTTGGAGACGAGTTTGACTTCATGAGCCAGCAGATAATGCCTCAATTTCTTGGCGGCGAACACCAGTGCTAGGCAAACCTTTTCCATTGGAGTATATTGGAGTTCAGGACCAATTAGCTTTCTGCTGAGATAATATAGTGGTTGCTCCTCGCCTTCTTCATTTATGTGTGCTAATAGAGCTCCCAATGAAGCATCCATAGCTGCAGTATAAAGTATAAGAGGCTTACCGGCGATTGGGGCTCCCAATACCGGTGGAGTGAGAAGGATTCTTTATTTGCTCGAAAGCTGCTTGGCATTCTTGATCCCATATGAAAGGAGCATCTTTCTTCATGAGCTTGCCGAAGGGCATGGATCTTCCCGAAAGATTAGAGATGAATCGCCTATATAGGCTAGCTTACCTTGAAACGACCTTAGCTCGGTCAGATTTTGAGGAGATGGCAGTTGTTGTATCGCCTTGATTTTGTCGGGGTCTATTTCTATTCCCCGATATTTGACGATGAAGCCCAGAAACTTGCCGCTTGAAACCCCAAAAGCACATTTCATGGGGTTCATTTTCAATTTAAATTGGCGAAGTCTTTCAAAAATACGGCGAAGATCAGATAAATGGTCTTCCCGTTTTTTGGTTTTGACGACTAAATCATCCACATAGCATTCAACTATATCATGAATCATTTCGTCAAATATCTTTGTCATGGCTCTCTGATATGTAGCCCCTGCATTTTTCAGGCCAAAGGGCATTCTTTTATAGTTGAAAATACCTTTGGGTGACCTGAAGGCAGTATGATCTTTATCTTTGATTGCCATCCGGATTTGATTATAGCCCGAAGACCCATCCATAAAGGACAAAATTTCATGACCGGTGGTCATATCCACCATTGTTTCTGTGATTGGAACCGGGAAATCATCCTTGGGACATGCTTTGTTTAAGTCCCTATAATCGATGCATATGCGGACTTGACCATTCTTTTTCTTTACTGGAACAATATTGGCGAGCCATATTGGATATATGCATGGCTCAATGAAGTCTACTTCAGAGAGTTTGTCGACTTCAGCATTTACTTTCAGCTCCAGCTCATATCGCATGCGCCTTTGAGCTTGTTTGACAGGCTTGGCTGTATGAAGTATAGATAATTCATGCTCAGCAACTGATGGCTCCAGTCCGGGCATTTCCTTATAATTCCAAGCAAAACAGTCTTGGAATTCCAGAAGGAAGATTTTGTAAGATTCTCTTTCTTGTTCATCAAGAAGGGCACTGATGAAGACCGGCCGGGGGTTTCTTGATCCCCGAGATTGAGCTCAATCAATTCATCAACTGTGGCTTGTCCTCCATCTTCAATTTCTTGAGGAGCTGGTTGAAGATCTACGAAGTCTTCTTCGTCGTCAGGGTAGGCGACTAGAACTTCGTAGAAATTTGTATCTTCAGAGTTTATTGACGAAGATTGCTCGTCAGATTCTTCCGACGATTCTTCGTCTAATGATCCCTTGGTGGGACAGAAAATATCTTCTTGAGAGTTGGAATTGGAAGATGCTTGGCTGCTTTTCGTACTGCCAGTATCTGGTAGTAGCCCGACAACATTGGCTGAAAAGAAGACCTTGGCTTCATAACCTAGTCCTCTTGTATCTTTTCTGGGAAATGGAGGTTGCCCTCGCACTTGTGAAGGTTCCCATAATTGCTTGAAGAAGTTCCGCTGAGAGATATTTGTGTCTGGGGAATACTTTGCTTCTTGCACATTTCTTTGATGCTTTCTGGCATATCTGCCATTTCTTCTATTGGCTCAAGATGATTTTGGGTTTTATTGTCCCAATCAAAATCATCGTCTGGGGATGTGTGAGGTACCAGTTCCCCTTTATAGAAGTGGATTGGCTTTGATGCCTTTCTGCTTTTTCCTTTTTTTTTCTTTGATAAGTGACGACGAATGTTTTCAGTCGTTGAACAATTTGATGCTGCTTGGGAAGCTGATCTGCAAGCAATTGGGAGGTAGAGGAATGCTCCCGTTGATGCCTTGGCTCACACAATCAACCTCATGGTTGATGTTTTGCTTTCTGAGCAGATCGCTTTACTTCGGAAATTCTTTGCATGGAGCTCGGCAAGATTCTTGTTTATTACAAAAAGCTCGCCAGTCTCACTATCTTTATCAGGGGATCTAACTTGTTTACTCCTTCCCTTTGGATTGGGTAGGGGTTTGAAGGGCTGGTCCTCCAAAATATAAGGGGGCATCAGTGAGGTTGCATTCATCTTCCCGGAATGGGGCTTGATCAGCAAAGACTGTATACTGTTTCCCTTCTTTGGCATATTTGATGCACTGATGGAGTGTTGACGGGATGACCCAGTTTTCATGTAACCAAGGCCTCCCGAGCAATACTCTGTATGTTGTATCAGCATTGATGATGTAGAAGGTTACCTTGGTGGCGAAATCTCCAAGAGATAGGTTGACGGTAACTCTTCCGACGGCTTCTTCTGATTTTAAGTTGAAGCCAGTGATTTTCACATCTTTTACCTGCTGCACATAAGGCATAAGATGTAGAGCTTGAAAGGTTTTGTAGGGCATTATGTTGATGGACGCCCCTGGATCGACCATAATCCGGTTCAAATTGATGCCATTGACTTGCCCTTCATATATAAAGGGCGATTATGGCATGGAGAAGATAGCAACATGTCTTTATCTGTGAATGTGACATTTGCTGTGAGTGCTTCATATATTTGAGTTTGGAAATCAGCCATATGAGCTTCATATATTCTGGTTCTTGGAGTATTTGATGAGAGTTTCTCTCAAGTCTTTGCTCCAAGCAATCGCCTCCCAGACAGTGATGTTGACGGGGAGCGATGGAGTTGCTGAAGGATTCTATCATCAGCCTTGATGCGGGTCCGATTGAAGGAGGGAGACTCCTCAATCAAGGATTCAGACGGCTGTTTTGACTTGCAAGATTTCTTCTGAGAGAGCGGATTTAATAGCCTTTCATTTGGAAAGGGAGGAGCGTTGTCCGGCTCATTTGAGGAGGCATAGGGACTTTGGCTCTTCTTTTCATATGAGAAGGTATATTGAGCAGCTCTTCTTCATCTGAAGGGTCGAAGATATAGGAGTCTGCCCGTATTTCAGCTTCGGCAGAGGCTTTGGTTGCTCGCCATAAAAGAGTATGACTTTACTTGAGTTTGTGACATCGGGCTTCTTAGGAGTAGTAGATGCAGCTTTTTTCTCTTTATCCTGCCCTTTCTTGCGACGGCGGTTTGAATTATTTGTCGGCCGACGTTGATATGTCAGCATTGTTGGTTCATCCTTAGCTTGTTTGGCATCATCATTTGAAGAGATTTGCAGCTCCTTAGGCGGAGGTATAGATACCATATTGCAGGTGTGGGAGTTGAGTATAGAATCCAACTCTTTGATAGTAATTTCACGATCTTCATATATAGACTTCAATCGTGCTGAGAGATGATGTTCCCTTCTTCCATGGCCTCTACCTGTAGTCGATAGAGCAGATCCCGAAGCCGGATTTTTCGCTCCAGATCTTCCCACGGGATGAATTGATCTAGGGTAACTTTATCAGAGGGCCTGGGAGGTATGTATTCTTCCAGGTCATCGATCAACTTTTGGAGTGTTTGAAGAGGTGTTAGTATTTGTGGAACCTCTGCAGCAGCATCACGCTCCATTTGTTTTTTCACTCTTTTCTTTTCATTTTCCTTCTATTTTCTCTTTATTTTTATCTGCAGAGCTTCAAGGGAGCTTATGACTTTCTGCTCTGAGCATGGCTTAAGGACACTCTTTTTACTAGAGCTACCCTTTATAGGTTTCTTGGGTTTCTTGTGGTTGCTCGATCTTCGAGGAGCCACAGTGATCCAACCACCTTCTTGGGCTTGTGACTCGAAGGTGGCATTGATTGATTCTTCAATAATTGAAGGTGGGAGCTGGTGGTAATCATCCACGAACTCCTCAGCTTGCTGCGAGATTGGTTCCGCGGCAGCTTCTTCTGATATCCCATTTCTATATTGAAAAAGACCCATCTTGAATTGGTCTTCTTCAGCTTTGCTTCTATATTGTCCATAGCCCAGTTGATGATGATAATATTCACATATTTCTGGATATAGAGCTTGGAATTCTGGACTTGGATCATATGTTTGTTGTGACATCCATTTGCTGGTGCCAAGGAGTTTCCATATTGATCAATCTTTCCTTCTCGGATATGAGTTTCGATCAGATCATGGAGCTCCGGGCAATCTTTGGTGGGATGCATGACCATGGAATGGTATTCACAGTATTGCTGCATCTCTTCTTCACTTGTGAAATATAAGGTGTTGGTGGAAATACCCGAACTAGCTCTTGTCTTCTGAGATTATCGAAGATGAGCTTGGTATTCCTTTCATCAAATGAGCGTTGTTGTAGAGGACGCGCATTTGTATACCATTGACTGGATAGATATGGATGTGGCCATTCCTCTGATGTTGACTGAGGAAGACCAGAAGATGATGATGCATTGATGACGTTCACCGAGTAGGATCCAGGATTAGCTGGTCCATTTGGTGGTTGTTGAGTATGAGGTTGTGGAGGATCGACCTGATGGATGCCCAGGTCAATTAACCCTTGTCCAATTAGCCTTTGGACATCATCTTTGAATCTTGTGCAGTTTTCAATGCTATGACCCATCACTTGATGATATGGGCAATAGTTGGCTAATATTTCTGCAGGAGCTGAATAGTTCATCAATCCGGACTGAAGGCATAACCGGAAGAGTGAAAAAGTTTGATGTCGAGGGAAAGAATATAATCTTGCCGACTCGACAGGAGTTGAAGGCCCTTCAGATAGCCACCCAATTGAGTCTGCATATGGTGACATAGGAGGCTGCTCCGGATATATTTGGGCTTGTATAGGAACTATTTGTGGAGTGCAGGGTACCTGAGCAGGAGTATCCTGACGCCTTTCCACGCTTTGCACAATTTGGCGCAATTCTTGCTGGCCTTGTTGGAGTCGTAGGATTTGCCTTTGGACTCTCCTCATTATTCTATGTGGATCATGCCTTGATCTTGGTGGAGAATGAGCTCCTGAATTATCTTGAGGAGGATCACATGGGGGATCTACCTCATTATGATTTGCAAGTTCTGTCATATGTATAACATTGACGGATTGCCCTGGTCGATCCCAAGCATGAGGTTGAGGAGGGTCGATCAGACCATTTTGCATAGATATGAGGCCTCCTTGGATCATTTTCTGAACCTCATTTTTAAAGACGTAGCAATCTTCAACTGGGTGCCCCACCATACGGTGATACGGGCAATAATTGGGTTGATTGACTTTGCTGACATCTGCCGGTCTCTTTGGTTCTGGCAGTGATATCAATTGGTTATCGAGGCAGAGGTCGAAGAGCTTCCTAGTATGCTCTTTTTTGAAAGAATAGGGAGTCTTCATGCGCTCGGCCAATGATGGCGCTGGAGCTTTAGCTTCTGATTTCTTCTTTGGGACAGGAGAGATTGCTGCCCCCTTTGCTTCATTATCAGGTGAGAAGTCAACAACATTGACCTCCTTTGCTGGCTGCTTGCGCTCTTTAGGGAGCTTGCCTTTATAAGATGTATGAGCCATCTGCTCGGCTAGGAACATCTCAATTTCTGATACTGCAGTATTCAATTGATCGAAACTCTTGATATTTCTTCCCAGGAGTTTCTCATTGATTATTAGTATGAGGCCTTTCCGGCAAATAGGAATTGCATCTTCTTGAGTGGGAGGGTTGTTGCATTTCATGCTAAACTCTCTCCATCTTTTGATGAAGTCAATTGCTGATTCCCCTTTATCTTGTTTGAGGGAACATAGCTCGGCGAGAGAGACCTTCCTTTCAACCGTTTGGAAACGGTTAAGGAATTGTTTTTGCATATCTGCCCAATCAGCAACTGAGTTGGACCTGAGCTTTGAATACCATTGAAATGCGACTCCAGTCAAGGAAGTTGCAAAATATCTGAGAAGATATGATTCTTCGGTGGCGAGCTCGCCCAAGGCAATGATATAATGCGCCAGATGCTCTTGTGGTGACCCATGTCCGTTGAACTTTGGTAGTTTTGGGACTTTAGGGCATGTTTCTGGTAGCTTCTTGAATTGATGATGTACTGGATATGGGACAGAATATAAATCTGCCACCTGAATACCTTCGCTCTGCTGAGCGAACATATCTTGAATAATCTTCAGTATCTCATGCCTTTGTATGGCAACACCTTGAGGGAGCATAATATTGGACGGATCAATGATATCCTGACCCGTAGTTTGAGGAAGAAGACCAGTTGTAGAAGCTGCTGGATGGTTTGCCGGGGCAGCCCCATCTGGATGTTGATTTTGTTGATTTTGAGCGAGACTGGCTCCAGAGAATGGCGGAGGCTTGTAGTTACCAGTTGCCTCATTTCATTTAGAAGCACAGCCATTTGAGATTGGCATTGCTGCATCACTTGATATTTGTCGTCATCTGACATTGCCTGGAAATTTTCCCTTGTCGGCAGGTCGATGACGGGGTTGATATTCAAAGTTGAAGGCCCACCTTCTTCGATTTGAGCATGGTTTCTTCGAAGAAGGGGATTTGAATTTCCTCATGTTGAATATCAATACGAGGGAGAACTTGACCAGGTGCCCCAGCTTGTTCACCGGGCTGGCGGCTTCTTCTGGCAAATTGCCTGATAGCTTCAGCAGAATTATTTGAAGTGGTTTCCGCAATTTGCTCAGCTGGTTCGCCAGAGTCATTCCCGACGGCATAACATGAGAAGATTATAAGCTTGGGTTTTTCCTCAGCTGCCGAAGTAGCACGTCGTCTTTTTGACGGACGAGTACCGGCATTAGGAATTGCCCTCAGCCTATCAAATACTGAGATCCGCGGTATACGGTGAGAGACCGATGCGCGGTATTTGGGTTGTTGAGTTGGATTTTCTTTGACTATCCGGATATTGTCCGGGCCTTGGGGAGTATAGCTGGATTTCTTGTATATTCCCTTTCTTTTTTGCCCTTGATGGTACTTGGGTTCAGCATATTGACGAGAAACTTTTTGATATTGCTTCTCCTGCTGAACGTGTTAATGTATTTGCTTGCATCTTTCTGAGCTTCTGAGCCTCCTTTTTGGGAACCCAGATTTGTTTGAACTTGGGTGAATGTCGGGTGCTTTGTTTAACACCGACTTCCTTCTTGAAAACTTCTTGGTCTTCTCGGCACCATCGCAGAGCTGAGAAGCGATTCGAGGTCGGAATTGTTGGAACATACCTATCACGTGGGATGACAGGTTGGCTTCCATCAATCCGCACCCGCAGACCTCCGATCATGATGGACTTGCCGGATCTTGAGGTAGCAGCAGGCGGCCTTTTGCTTTTGTGATTTTTGTTTTGCCCCCGTTGTGAGGAGACGGGAGCTATGATTTGGGAGGAAATTGTTTGGACCGAGAAGGTCCGAATTTGAGCTGGGTGGGATTTGGTCCCTTTGGCAGCATTATCTTTGGAGGGCATTTGGGTGCCCTTGTTGATGGCAGCAGGACGAGCTTGAGTATTAGCATGGATCCTGCTGATCTTCTTTGTTGGTTTGTCGGAGGGAGGCTTTTGAGCAGCATCCTCCTGTTGACGAGCCGGAACCACCCCTAGGAAGTAAGGGGATCCAACGACTGCTGGGAAATCTCCGAATACGATCGGAGTTGCCAGGTAGCCAAACCTGGCATGGTTGTTGACGACGAACGGTCCATAAGTGACGGCCATCTTCAACAATTTGAGATTTGCTTTTCTTCGCCCAGGTACCTTTGAGGTGCCTCCACGGAGTATCTTCACGGAGTACCTTCACGGAGTACCTTCAAAGGAGATTATCAGTATTAGGATTTTATGAGGAAGGATGCATATATCTCGCCCTTTTGCTATGAATGGTGAGAAGGGGTCCCACCGGGCGTGCCAGCTGTGGACACGGGAAATTTTCCTCACCTTTCATTTATTTGGAGGAGGATGGTTTTTGTTTCATTTATCTTTTGACTTGACTTGCGGGGCGTGCCAGCCTGCCTGCCAGGCAGAAGTAAGGGTCTGCGTAATGCAGAGAAAGTATTTTTACATATCCGTGAAACGGATGAGTGCGCCGTGTTTTGATCTGAACTTCTTTGATTCCGTGCCTTTTAATCATCAGGCGATTGGGGTGGCGTGTGCTGGACCCCTGTCTCCATCGATCGAAACCGATGTTACATTTACATCGAGTTAAAAGCTTTAGATGTCGTATTAACACTGTTTCAACCCGAATACCATTTCATAGCATGGGCGAGAATATATGCATCTGTAAGAAATTTCAAGACAACATTTTTTTTGTTTTGTTTATTTTGAACAGAATGAGTCCAAGCTTTGGAAAATAGGGTTGTCTTTTTTGAAAAGAGTATGTAGCTTATTGTGGGCAGGAACATGCCCGTGTTAGCGAAATTATCTTCCGAGTATATACTCATTTTCAGAGACAAAACTTTAGTTGAAACGTATGCATATAAACACGAGTAAATTTTAGGACGGAATTTCCGTTTTGACGGAGTGTCCTTGAGGAAATATATACATATGATTGTACTTATATGGATATGTTCTCGGGTAGAACCCCTGCACACGCAGAGTTCAACTCAAGATTCATATCCGTACGAACATAGACCCACAATTATATGAGTATGTATTTGAGGAGAATTTCTGTTTAGACAGAGTTTCCTTAAGAAAACATATGCATATAAGCATGAGATTATGATTATACAGATATGCTCTTGAGCAGAATCCCTGCTTGAGCAGAGTCTTCTCGAAGGAATATATACATATGAGTACAAGGCATCTAAATGTCCGTACCCATAGAGTCTTGCTCGATATGGAGGCATTTAGAGCACAAACATTCGAGGGTATTTAAACCCCTGAACCTCCCACAGAGACTTGCTCGATGTGGGGTGAGAGAGAGAATAAAGGGTGTTTAAATACCATATGTCCATAGAGACTTGCTCGATATGGACGGTATTTAAACCCTGAATCTCCCACAGAGACTTGCTCGATGTGGGGTGAGAGAGAGAATAAAGGATGTTTAAATACCATATGTCCATAGAGACTTGCTCGATATGGACGGTATTTAAACCCCTGAACCTCCCACAGAGACTTGCTCGATGTGGGGTGAGAGAGAGAATAAAGGATGTTTAAATACCATATGTCCATAGAGACTTGCTCGATATGGACGGTATTTAAACCCCTGAACCTCCCACAGAGACTTGCTCGATGTGGGGTGAGAGAGAGAATAAAGGATGTTTAAATACCACATGTCCATAGAGACTTGCTCGATATGGACGGTATTTAAACCCCTGAACCTCCCACAGAGACTTGCTCGATGTGGGGTGAGAGAGAGAATAAAGGATGTTTAAATACCACATGTCCATAGAGACTTGCTCGATATGGACGGTATTTAAACCCCTGAACCTCCCACAGAGACTTGCTCGATGTGGGGTGAGAGAGAGAATAAAGGGTGTTTAAATACCATATGTCTATAGAGACTTGCTCGATATGGACGGTATTTAAACCCCTGGATCCCCACAGAGACTTGCTCGATGTGGGGACGTGGCGCGAGGGAGATGTCGGAGCTGTATACGATGGCGATCTCCCGCTCTTTCCCACGTTATCGGGCACTCCTCACTCCATATTGAACAAGGAACGAACCAATACCTTCACGCCAAACCAATCACTTGGAAGAACAGGCTGAAGAGGATTTGGAGAAGAGAGACTTGCTATTTTCTGAATTTTCAGAACACAAAAAGGGAGGATTTTACAAGGCCATAGGGACTGATTTCTCCAGGGACTTGCACAGCATGAGGGGGAGCTTCTGGGGCTTTTAGAACACAAAAAGGGAGGATTTTACAAGGCCTTCGGGGACTGATTTCTCCAGGGACTTGCACAGCATGAGGGGGAGCTTCTATGGGGCTTGTTGCCTCTCCCTTTGGGACTGGTTTTTTCAGCATAAGGGGGGGGGTTTTCTGGGATTTTTTTCACCTATGGGACTGCAAACAGCAGGGATTTGGGGGCTTATGGCCAGCATATGGGGGCTTATGGGGTTTTTCTGCCCACTTCAGAAGGAGGGGGTGCCTCCCCTTTTATAGGGGGCTGGCCTCTCCTCCCCTCTCTGCATAAACAGGAGAAGGAGGGGGGGAGAACCCCATTTTCGGTTGGGGGGAGAACCCCCAACCTGTTTTAATATTAAACAGGTTGGGGGTCTGAACACCCCCCAACCTGTTTAATATAAAACAGGTTGGGGGGAGTTCCCCTCCAACCTGTTTTATATAAAACAGGTTGGGGGTGTGGGCACCCCCCAACCTGATTTACATAAAACAGGTTGGGGGGGCTCCCCTCCAACCTGATTTTATGTAAAACTGGTTGGAGGGGGTCCCCTCCAACCTGTTTTACTTTTTTTTTTTCCTTTTTTATGTATAAAACCGGTTGGAGGGGGGGGGATCCCCTCCAACCTGTTTTCATATAAAACCGGTTGGAGGGGGGAGTCCCCCAACCGGTTTTATATTAGAAGGTTGGAGGGGGCCTCCCCTCCAACCTGATTTACATGAAACCGGTTGGGGGGGGGGCACCCCCCAACCGGTTTTATGTTTCAGAAATTGGAGGGGGCCTCCCCTCCAACCGCCCTCTCTTCCCCCCATTCCCCTTAAGGGTTGTTTTGAAGTGGGGGGAGAGAGGCCTATAAATAGGCTATAAGGGGCTCATTTAGGGGGACTGGTTTGCTGAAGTCCCGCTCCCCTTGCTTGGAGTTTCGCCCGGTGAAGAGTCGCATTTGCATCTTGGAGCTTCTGTCGCCGGCTTGTTCTTGTGCTTGTATTTGTATTTGTACTTCATGCTTGGTCTTTATGGACTTCGTCCGTGTATTTGTATCTCACAGTTTGTCTTCATGGACCTTGTGCTGCCGGATTTGTTCCGTGCTGTATTTGTATTTGTATTTGTCACTTGGTCTTTATAGACCTCATGTTACTGGATTTTTCTTCCATGCCATATTTGTACTTCAATGTTTAGTACAAGGCGTTAATTTCTTCCGACTGTTCGGAGACTTAACGTGGCCTGAAGAGTTGTTGGTTTATCCTTGAAGGAAAGTACCCAGGATGTTGTCTGTAACATTTTTAAGGTCCAACAGGGGCATACCCCCATTGCAACACAACCACGAGGCCAGCCAAGAAAGAGGCCGAGCACCGCAGTGAGCGTCTCGCCGAGAGTCGCCGAGAGCCCTACGTGCGCGAGCTTATATAGGCCGCACGTACGGGGGAGAAAGTCTTTGGCGTCTGTCGGTGTTCTGTCCTCCACGATTGGGCCCTCCTGCGCTCGTCCGTGAGAAGACACCACAGGTTGTCATATGACCCCGGTGTTTTCATTTAAGTCCTCCGGTGTCATAAAACGACACACGTCGAGGCCATGTTTAAGTCCTCCGGTGTCATAAAACGACACACGACGAGGCCATGTTTTAAGTCCTCCGGTGTCATAAAACGACACACGTCGAGGCCATGTTTTAAGTCCTCCGGTGTCATAAAACGACACACGTCGAGGCCATGTTTAAGTCCTCCGGTGTCATAAAACGACACTCGTTGAGGTACATGTTTAAGTCCTCCGTCATCATCAAATGACGTACGTAGAGGCAATGCTGCTCGGTAAAGGCACAAACACCCCGCCAGGGGCATACCCCCATTCCAACAGACACACCCAGACGATTCAAGTCTACGACATTCGGCCAAAAGATCCCGAGCGACGCCTGCAAATTGCTTCAGCTGGTCCGTGCGTGAGCTTATATAGGCCGCACGTGTCGAGAAAGGTCTTCGACACCCGTTGGTGCTTTGTCTCCGTGGCCGGGCCCTTCTGCGCTCGCCCGCATAGAGACGCCACAGGTTGTTACAAGACCCCCGTTGGCCATGTTTAAAGTCCTCCGGTGTCATAAAACGGCACACGTCAAGGCGCATGTTTAAGTCCTCCGGTGTCATAAAACGACACACGTCGAGGCGCATGTTTAAGTCCTCCGGTGTCATAAAATGACACACGTCGAGGCGCATGTTCTAAGTCCTCCGATGTCATAAAACGACATACGTCGAGGCGCATACTCAAGTCCTCCGGTGTCATAAAACGACACACGTCGAGGCCTCTGTTAAAGTCCTCCGGTGTCATAAAACGGCACACGTCGAGGCGCATGTTTAACTCCTCCGGTGTCATAAAACGACACACGTCGAGGCGCATGTTCTAAGTCCTCCGATGTCATAAAACGACATACGTCGAGGCGCATACTCAAGTCCTCCGGTGTCATAAAACGACACACGTCGAGGCTCCTGTTTAAGTTCTCCGGTGTCACAAAATGACATACGTAGAGGCATGTTACCTTGTGGAGGCACAAACACCCCATTAGTAACAAAAATGTACTCCTTACCATGTAAACGTCCGACGGGGGTACAAACACCCTGTCGTCGACGTCCATGAGCATGACTTGTTGTATACACGCCCAGTGGAGGTACAAAACCCCATTAAAGGCGCAAATATAAATGTCATAAATATAAATGACATAGACATGCTTGAATAAAATTGTGGAAATTTGCTTGTCATCTGCCTTTTCTTCTTTAAAGTTCGGCATACGGTCTTTTAATAAACATTACACATTCGAAGGTATTCGAGTGTTATACTCGATGTAAATGAAACATCGACTTCGGTCGGTGGGGAACGGTCCAGTACACGACCACTCCAATCGCCCTGAACGCGAGCGCACGCGGAAAATAAATGAAATGAAATTCGAGGGTATCAGGGTTCGCACCCAATACTCCTCGTAAAATAAATCTTTGTCTGTTTCCCGTAAACAGTCTGGCACGCCCAAAATTCGTCATTTCAGAAAAGAGATGAGAAAAAAATAAATTTGAAAAAATATCCGCGTTCTAACAGGAACATATACATAAGAACATAAATTTGTGAATATACGAATATGTTCTTGGGCAGAACCTCCGCTTGGGCAGAGTTTCCTCTAAGAAACATATACATATAACACGAGTTTGTACTTATATGGATACGTCCCCTGAGAGATTTTTGTCTGGGCGAGATTCTCCTCAAGGAACATATTTGTATAATTACAAATTTGCGATCTTTATATATGTGTTCTTGGACGGAATCTCCACTTGGGCAGAGTTTCGTCTTAAGAAACATATATATAAGAACACAAATTTGTGAATATACGAATATGTTCTTGGGCAGAACCTCCGCTTGGGCAGAGTCTCATCAAGAAAACATATACATATAAGCACAAAATCCACCATCCCACTGACTTGCTCGATGGGCGGGGAGAACATGGATATTTAAATACCATGTGTCCATAGAGACTTGCTCGATATGGACGGTATTTAAACCCCGGGGAATATCACCCCACAGAGACTTGCTCGATGTGGGGGATGGAGGTTAAGAGGGAATATCGATGACGATTGCGCCGATGACTCTCCTCCCCACGCCTGGCCTATTGGGCTAGAAAAGAGGGGTTTATACCTTCACAACACCGAGGGGAATTGGAGAAGGAGAATGGAAGAGGAGATGGACAAAATATGCTGTTTTTTTTTTTACAGGGCTTTGCCGGAACAATCTTCCAGACCCCCCTTTCTTTTGGAATAGGGGGGGTATTTATAGGGGATGAAACCCCTTACATTATGTGGGAGAGAGGAGAGAGCCCTCCTCCAACCGATGGTGACTCACCATCGGTTGGGGAGGCCAACCGATGGTGACATGGGCTTATGTCACCATCGGTTGAGGGCTAACCGATGGTGACATTCCATGATATCACCATCGGTTAGCAAGGGCCAACCGATGGTGACATGCTATGATGTCACCATCAGTTGGCAAAGTGACACATGCATGATGTCACCATCGGTTAGCCTTCTAACCGATGGTGACACATGCTTGTGTCATCATGATGTCAGAATATATATATATATATATATATATATATATATATAATATTTTTTGTCAACAAATGCCTTTCACGGGATGTGCGCCGAAGCCGATGGCGAAGGAGGACGTCCCGTGCGTTCTTCGAGCTTTGCTTCTGGTCTTCATGACTTGATGAGGAACTCGAATCGAAAAGTTGTAGCCGCAGTTGACGCGCTTCAGTGCTTTCACTGTGAAGCCGGCAATCTCGGGCAACGATAGACTTTGTCATGCTTTTTGTGCTGAGCCATCAGCTCCGCTTTTCTGGATTTACTCAGAACTGAATTTGGCTTTCTTTGCCTGGGTCTCTGCCTTCTGGATTTCATCTCAGGAATTTTTTTAGATCAGCCTTTCTGGCTTTGTTATGGACTTGAATTGATTGAGGATTCAATTGGTGAGACTCGTCTTACTGACTTTGCTTAACAACTTGATTTGAGAGAGATTTTTTTTTTTTTTTACTTGTGACTCTGACTTGATTCGCAGTTGGATCTGATATCACTTTCCTGAGCTCCGCCTTTTTGGCATTTGCTTGGATTGGATTAACATCTTTTTCTTGAATCTTGTCTTCTCGGCTTTGTCTGAGATTTGACATGGTATTCGGCTGCTGACCTTCTTGGCTTCGCGGCTATCTTTCTTTTTTTTTCTTTCTTCTTTCATCATTGTCATTCATGACACTTCTTCTTGATTTATCATTTATCTTTTCTTCCTTTTTTGACCTATCTACCTCAGATGACGAGACAGATGAGGAAAGGTGTCGGTCCGATTGCTTCGGGCGGCCATGCCTCTTTGCCTGGAGGTTCTCCTCTCCTTTGTGAAGTGGAGCGTGAGAATTCCTCACGGGCAGCTGCCGATTTAATTCCTCACGGGCAGCTGCCGATTTTATACCGAAAATTGATGATAATGAACCATCATCTGATTGTCCGTTCCTTGAGATAGCCGTGACGGATGACGGTGCCTCTGCATTTGCTGAGCTAGGAGTCTCGATGGAACAGTATTCTTTTGCTCTTGTCGAGGCTTATATCCTAATGCCTGCCAAGGAATATTCTGCCATGGAATCAACTCCTGCAGATGACTTCCTTTACTGAGCTCATATACAGTCTTTAAAGATGATGTTTTCTTTTCAGATGTTGACTTTCCTTCCTTGTATTCAGGTGACCAAGTCTTCTGTGATCAACTCTTTTCTGGGAGATGATGGATTCATATTATGTATCTGTGGTCAATCCTTCTTTTCCACTTTGGGGAAATACATGGAGCCCATTTTCTTAAACTCGTATAGAGTTTTCCATGACATATTTATTTTTATGACGAATCCTTTTCCCTTGCTGTATTTGCTTCAAAAGGGACGAAATTCTGTGATCAACTGCTCGGCTGGGGAACGACAGATTCATATTCTGTCCCAGGGGCGAGCTTCTCCATCCCGAGTTGGGGAATTTCAATGAGCCCGTTCTTGGACTTCCCAGATCAATCCGCCTTTCAAGTGGGCGATATAACAGGCGGAGGCGGAGGCCTTGCACAGGCAGATTATACCTGTGACCCTCCAACTTTCCCATATGATGGGGAGCAATTTTATTCAAATCCGTAATATTTTCCCAGCTCCCCTCAAGATCCGTATCCTGGACCATCAAATCTCGCTCCACCTTCAAAATTTGAAGCTGAGGAGGAAGGCGAAAACCTTATTCCAGGTAAAGAAGAGCCGAGCTTTATGGCTTGCATCTTTGACTTGGTGTTTTACTAGCTTTGTCTTGCTGACAGATTTTTCCTTGTTGCTGATTTCTTTTCTTGGGCAGATACTGTGCCAAATTCTGACGAGGACAGCTCTCCGCCTTTAGAGATTGGTGCTCCCCCTGAGCATGGTATAAGATGGCCCACAGGGGTGCAACCAGCCCCTCATTTTGCTGATGATGGCTGTTGGGAATTCCTTGTTTGCCGAATAACGGCTTGGTGGATTCCATGGACCCAGCGCCTATTGAGATTATTCGAGTGGCACTGGAGCAACATACCGAGTCTGACTTTGGCATGGGAGTCCAGCAGGAGCGTTGGATGAATTTTATCAATGATGTTTGGAACAGGGTATACACCCGTCAGGTCAAAATGACCTGGGCCCGGCGGATTGAAGCTCTGGAGAGCGATACTGATGCCGGTGACCTCCGAGTTGCTGAAGTGCGCAAGCGTCGGAAGACACGAGCACTGCGGATGGCCGCAAGAGAAAAAAGTATTGCTCGGCCGGAACGTAAGCTTGGTGAGGCAAGATCTTTCCAGGATCAAGACGCCAGAAATGAAATTGAAGACTCCGAAGAGGGAGGCCTCTATGTCAGAGATGGAAACGACTCTCGCTGGTCCAGATCTTCCACAGTTAAGAAGGCGGAGCGGCTGCAGAAGAAGACACCCTCCTGCCTTTGCTTCTCAACATAACCTTTGTATATTAGGCTCGTTGTCTTGATTTACTTTTCGCCTTGTATGTAGTGTGTGACTATCTGCCACTCTTTATGAATCTGTAAGAGAGTGACCTATGACTTTATGAATGTAAATATGAAGGACAAGGAAATTCCTTCTTTCATTGTCTCTCTGTGTTTTTTTTTTCTTTCTCTTTTTTTTTTCACATTACCAGTCTTAGCGTCCTTTCGGGTTTTCACCAAGGTTGGCCCCTTTTAGCTTTTTCCAACGTGCCCTTTCGGGTTTTCGCGTTGAGGGGTTATCCATTTTTGCCTGAAGCGCCCTTTCAGGTTTTCACTTCAGCCGGATTTTTTGATCTTTTTACCCTCAAGCATACAGTGAGCCGTATACTTAATTACCCTCAAGCAACAAGGAAAAATCTTTTTACCTCTTTTTTTATTTTCTTTTCCTTTTATTTTCTTTTCTTTTCTCATTTTTTTGCTTTTTCTTTTTCTTTTTTCTCTCTCTCTCTCTCTCTCTCTCTCTCTCTCTCTCTCTCTCTTTTATATTTTGGGGGGTTTTCCCCTTTTTTTTGTTTAATTTTTTGGTGTCAACAAGTGCCCCCCACGGGATATCCGTCAGAGACGAAGACGAAGGCGGGTGTCCCGTGGTGATTTTCAAACCCTACCCCTGGTCTTAATGACTTGACGGGGTGTTGGGTTGAAAACCACAGCAATGCGCTTCGGCATTTGTGCACCATCGTCAGCAACTTGGACAACAATTTGTTGTCGCCGTTTGAGCCGTCGATCAAACTTGTTATGCTTCTCGCGCTGAGCCATTTGCTTCCATTGTTTGCATATTTTTCAGATCTTTCCGACCCAAGAGTTCCCATGAGAGGACCTAGGAGAGCGCACATCACTTCAGAGAAGTAACATGGATCCGCTCCACCAGATCAACTCTACGGGTGAGTTTCATTGAATAGCCGCTCCATGGCTTTGTTCGGAGCTGACTTTGGCCTTCTTCATCTGAGTCTTGTCTTTTTGACTTTACTTAGGAATATGATTTCAACATCCTTCTTCCGAGACTTGCCCTTTTTGGCTTTGCTCGAGAATTTGATTTGGTTGGAGGTTTGACCGGTGGGACTTGTCTTTGAGACTTTGCCCAACGACTTATCATTTGGCCGATGAGGCATGTCTCTTTGACTTTGCTCTTCACCTTTGCTCTCGAGACTTGCCTTCTTGGCTTTTTTCGGCATTTCGTTTGGCACCTTGCTCTTGAACTTTGCATTTCTGCCATTCTTCCAGATCTGATGCAACATTTCGGTGCTGGGGCTGGCCTTCTCGGGGCTTTGCCCGGCAACTACTTCAGATCTCGAGTTGCTCGACGGGTATGCCCCGTCGGCCCGGGCGGCATCAGCTTGAACTTTGCGTTTCTGGCATTCTTCCAGATCTGCTGCAAGATTTTGGTGCCGGGGCTGGCTTTTTCTAGCTTAGCCCAACAACCTGATCTTGATATTTAGTTGAGAAGGCTTGCCTTTTCTGGCTGTGCTCCTCGACCTGCTTTTGTATTTCTTCTTTCTGAGACTTGCCTCATTGGCTTTTCCCAGGCTTCTTCTTGGCATCTTTCTCTTAAATTCTGCATTTCTCACATCCTTCAAGATCTGATGCAAGATTTTGGGTGATGGGGCTGGCCCTTTTGGGGCTTTGCCCAGCAGTTGCTTCGCATTTGGGCTGCTCGACGGATATGACCCGTTGGCTCGAGCGGCATTCCCCTCCCCTTAGAGAGGTCGATTTCATTTCATTTTTTTTTCATTACCATCCCAAGCACCCTTTGGGTTTTCACCGGGGATGGCCCCCTCTAGCTTTTTCCGGTGCGCCCTTTCGGGTTTTCACACCGAGGGGTTACCCATTTTTGCCTGAGGCACCCTTTCGGATTTTCACCTCAGCCAGGTTTTAGGGCCTTTTTGCCCTTAAACATCCCTTTTTTGGGAATGATCAAGTCCACCAGGACATCTCTATTTTTAGTCCATTTTTCTTCTATTTCTTTTTTATTTTAGGGCCCGAGGCCGGACCCTGCGGCAATTGATCATGGGATCTGCTACTTGGACTTAGCCTACCATTGCGGTTTGCTGGATAAGGAAATTTCAGTTAGCCGACCACTCTGGTTTGCTGGCTAAAGAGGGTATAGGGTTAGCCTACCATTTTGGGGTTTGCTAGCTAAAGGGTTTTGACTTGACCGACCACGACGGTTTGTTGGTCAAGGAGGGGGATAGCCAACCTTCTTGGGGTTTGCTGGCTAAAAAGGGTTTTGACCGACCACGGAGGTTTGTTGGCCAAAGGGGACAACCTACCTTCTTAGGGTTTGCTGGCTAAGGTTTAGGTTTGACCAACCACGGGGGTTTGTTGGTCAAAGGGGATAGCCTACCTTCTTGGGGTTTGCTGGCTAAGGGATTATTTTGACCGACTATAGAGGTTTGTTGGTCAAAGGGGATAGCCTACCTTCTTGGGGTTTGCTGACTAAGGTTTAGGTTTGACCGACCATGGAGGTTTATTGGTCAAAGGGGATAGCCTACCTTCTTGGGGTTTGCTGGCTAAAGTTTAGGTTTGACCGACCACGGAGGTTTGTTGGTCAAAGAGGATAGCCTACCTTCTTGGGATTTGCTGGCTAAGGTTTAGGTTTGACCGACCACGAGGGTTTGTTGGTCAAAGGGGATAGCCTACCTTCTTGGGGTTTGCTGGCTATGGTTTAGGTTTGACCGACCACGGGGGTTTGTTGGTCAAAGGGGATAGCCTACCTTCTTGGGGTTTGCTGGCTAAGGTTTAGGTTTGACCGACCACAGAGGTTTGTTGGTCAAGGAGATGGCTTGATCTACTGTTTTGGTTTACCTATCAAGCAGA
Source organism: Colocasia esculenta (assembly GCA_014218235.1). Lineage (NCBI taxonomy): Eukaryota > Viridiplantae > Streptophyta > Magnoliopsida > Alismatales > Araceae > Colocasia > Colocasia esculenta. Next base: position 60,387,738 of record CM024763.1, on the reverse strand, counting down.
ACAGGGGCCCAGCCTAGCATTTCGTTTGCTGGCTGCGCGAAACATGCCTTGATAAGTAATGATTTGATTTTGATTTTCTATTTTTTTTTCTTCTTTTTTTTCACATTACTGACTCCTGCGCCCTTTCGGGTTTTCACAGAAGCCAGCCCCCTCTAGCTTTTTCCAACGCGCCCTTTCGGATTTTCACGTTGAGGGGTTATTCATTTTTGCCTGAGGTGCCCTTTCGGGTTTTCACTTCAGCTGGATTTTAGGCATTTTTACCCTTGGGCACTCCTTTTGGGGAGTGGCCAAGTCTGCCGGGACATCTCTATTTTTAGTCCCACTTTTTTTTTTTTTGAAGCTTGGAGTCCGAAGCGAGGTTGCGGAACCTTGGCTAGAGAATTTGCTGTTTGGTTTTAGCCCGCCATTATGATTAGTGGGCCAAAGATGGCACAACCTACCATGGAGGTTTACTGGCTGAGGGGGCATTGCTTAGCCGACCTTTTGGGGTTTATTGGCTAAGAGGTTTGACCTGATCAACCGAGATGGTTTGCTGACCAAGAAGGAGTTTTAGCCGACCTTTTTGGGGTTTATTGGCTAAAAGGAGGTTTGACTCAGTCGACTACGATGGTTTGCTGACCAAGAAGGAGTTTTAGCCGACCTTTTGGGGGTTTATTGGCTAAGGTTTGACTTGGTTGACCACGATGGTTTGCTGACCAAGGAGTTTTAGCCGACCTTTTTGGGGTTTATTGGCTAAGGTTTGACTTGGTCGACCACGATGGTTTGTTGACCAAGGAGTTTTAGCCGATCTTTTTGGGGTTTATTGGCTAAGGTTTGACTCGGTCGACCACAATGGTTTGCTGACCAATAAGGAGTTTTAGCCGACCTTTTTGGGGTTTATTGGCTAAGGTTTGACTCGGTCGACCGCGATGGTTTGCTGACCAAGAAGGAGTTTTAGCCGACCTTTTTGGGGTTTATTGGCTAAAGTTTGACTCGGTCGACCATGATGGTTTGCTGACTAAGAAGGAGTTTTAGCCGACCTTTTTGGGGTTTATTGGCTAAGGTTTGACTCGGTCGACCATGATGGTTTGCTGACCAAGAAGGAGTTTTAGTCGACCTTTTTGGGGTTTATTGGCTAAGGTTTGACTCGGTCGACCATGATGGTTTGCTGACCAAGGGAAACATAGTTTATAAAGGAGAGAATTACCTCTTTTTTTTCTTTTCTTTCCTTTTTTTTTTTTACCAGCCCTGGTGCCCGTTCGGGTTTTCACCAAGTCTGGCCCCCTTTGGCTTTTTTCCAACGTGCCTTTTATGGGCTTCCACGTTGAGGGGTTATCCATTTTTGCTTGGGGCACTCTTGTGAGTTTTCACCCCAACCAGACTTTAGGCTTTTTTTGCCTTTGGGCACTCCTTTTAGGTAGTGACCAATTCAGCCGGGACATCAGTATTTTTAGTCCCTCCCCCCCTTTTTTTGACACGGGTACATATGCCCAACCCTAGCCTGATTCGACTATAAGGGGATCAGAGGGTGGTTGCCTGTGAAATTCATGCTCAGGGGCAAAATACATTTTCAGATGCTTACCATTTAGTGGTGGAAAGGGGCGGTCGCCAGTATGTGTTGCCAGCGTGTATCCCCCACCTTCATAGACTCCAGTGACCACGTACGGTCCGCGCCAGTTTGGCTGGAGTTTACCACTTGATTTGTCTGCCATGACTTCTCTTTGCTTGACCATGACGAGGTTGCCTTTCTGAAGACATGAGGCCTGACTAATTTGTCATAGGCTCGAGTCATGCGGGCTTGATAGGATTGGAGGTGTTTGTACGCTTCCAACCTTTTGCCTTCCAGGTCGGACAGTTCCTCTAACCTTCTTTCAATTTCTTGTCGTTCCTCGGGCTGAAGACCGGTATGGACGATTACCCTGTAGGACGACATTTCAATTTCAATGGGGAGCATGGCTTCAGCTCCGTACACCAGAGAGAAGGGGGAACACCCCGTGGGGGTCTTATAGACCGTTCGGTATGCCCAGAGTGCTTCATGTACCTTCTCCCCCCAGTCGCATTTGCGATTGCCGACTATCTTGGCAAGCAACTTGCAGAGGGTCTTATTGAAGGCTTCGGCCAGACCATTGGCTTGAGGGTTGTAGACCGTTGACGTCCTCCAGTCTATATGGAATTTGGCCGCCAACGCATTTATCGTTTTGTTTTTGAAGGGCGTACCGTTATCTGATACGATCCGATGAGGGGTGCCAAACCTATAGATCATGTGTTGCTTGACAAATTTGGCAGCAGCTACTTCGGTTACCCCCCGGAGAGGGATTGCTTCTGCCCATCGGGAGAAATAGTGAGTGGCTGCCAGGATGAACTTGTGGCCGCCAGAGGATGGTGGGAATGGTCCCATGACATCCATTCCCCATTCGGCAAAGGGCCATGTGGGGGCAGTCGGATGCAATTCGTTCGGCGATTTTCTTGGCACCGAACTGAAGACCTGGCATTGATGACACGCACGCGCATACTGAACGCTATCCGTGTACATGGTTGGCCAGAAGAAGCCTTTCAACTTGATATTGATTTTCATTTTATCCCCTGCTTGATGGGCCCCGCACAGTCTAGAGTGGACTTCGTGCATAATGACTTTGGCTTCTTTGGGGGAGAGGCATCTTAGGAGGACGAACTTGTCTTTTCATGGACAAGGCAGTACAACTGGTCCCCGATCATTTGATACGACATGGCCCGCTGCAGCAGTTGGACCCTTTCAGCCTGATCTGGGGGAAGCCCACCTTTCTTTATTTGGATTATCGGTTGGCGCCAGTCTTCTTCTTGACCGGTTTCATCTTCAAGGGCATTGGCCTCCGCACTTTCTGAGTCAGAGTCGTTTTTGAGGACGCTGGGCATCAGTCTCCTATGTCGGACGGTTATGCCCAGTTCTCCTTCGGGAGGGAGCTTTAGAGCAGACGCCAATTTGGCTAGCGCATCCGCTTGAGAGTTTTGTCCCCTAGGGACGTGTCCAATTTCGAACAAGTAGAATCTCTCGCGGAGCTTCATCACTTTGGCATGATAGGGGATCAGTTCCTTTTTTCGAACGTCGTAATCCCCCAGCACTTGACGGATGATCAGCTGCGAGTCTCCGTAGACTTTTATGCATTTGATGCCCATTTCGGCAGCCAGTTGAAGTCCCACGATCAGCGCTTCATATTCAGCTTGATTGTTGGTCAATGGCTTCATGAGTGCACATGAGTTGTGCAGTATTCCCCTTGTGAAGTCACCAGGACAACGCCCGCTCCGGAGGTATAGGTTGTGGTGCCGTCAGTTTGCTTAAGCACCCAGGAAGCGCCATTAAAGTAGAGCTCCCAATGTGGTAACTCTACGGCAAGAGTATTTCCACTTTCTCGAATGGGGACTTCTTCTTGTTGGGTCCCCTCCCCCTGAGGGGGTGTTGGGACAGAAAATATTTATATGTGTATATGTTGGATGCTTGTTAAGAGGAGTACCAATGCTCCCTTATATAGTGGTCCAACAAGCCAAGTAGGTGGCAGTCACATGTGGGTAACTAACCAGTTAGTTAGCCTGAGGCAAGGAGGATGGCTACCTAACCAGGAGTCGGTAACTACCGGTAAAATGTTGACTTCACCTAACCGGTTTAACGGCCTGATTAGGGGGACAAGGTGGTTATGATTACGGTAACCCCAAGTTACTTAAAGTCATGATTTAATCCAAGTTTCTGGTTGAAAGCCGTTCAAGCTCTCAAGTATTGTCAAGCATCCCAAGCAAGTGGGAGATGCCGAGGAGAATAAATCTCCGAATAAAATACGGCACGGAAGAATTCCGGCATTACAAGGTCTACAAGACCACATGTGAAAGATGAGTACGAGAACAAGTCCGCCATAAAGGCTCCAAAGACTTGCAATTGATTCTCCGTCCGGGACGGCAGAACTTCCGACAAGATGTCCAGAATGACACGGGATTCTCCAAAGGGCAAGACCCCTTCAAATGAAGGGGAGACCGGTCTATTTATAGACTTTGTAAGCCCCTCCCCTAAACCGATGAAAATACCATCGGTTAGGGGTTTTTTTCCCCCTAACCGATGGTAGCTCCATCGGTTAAAGGGGTTTTCCCCCTTAACCGATGGAGCTTCCATCGGTTGGAAGGGGAATCCCCTCCAACCGATGGTACTTCCATCGGTTAGAGGAGAACTCCCCTCTAACCGATGGAGCTTCCATCGGTTAAGGGGATTCCCCTAACCGATGGTGCTCCCATCGGTTAGGGGAGTCTTCCCCTCTAACCGATGGATGTTCCATCGGTTAGGGGGGATTTCCCCTTAAACCGATGGAACTTCCATCGGTTAAGGGGTCCCCTTAAAAAAAAAAAAACAAATACACAGAAAAAACAGAAAAAACAGAAAGAACAGAAAAAAAAAACACAGAAAAAATAGAAAACAGAAAATAAAAAAAAGGGCCCTAACCGATGGTACCCCCATCGGTTAGAGGGTTAGGTTAGAGGGGCCTTAACCCTCTAACCGATGGAAGTCCCATCGGTTAGAGGGAATTTCCCTCTAACCGATGGAACCCCCATCGGTTAGACTCCCCCATCCCACGCATGTAAGGGGGTGCCTTCCCCTATAAAAGGCACCCCCATTCCCCATGAAAAAGGGGTTCGGCTGGCTGGCTCTTGGGCTTGGGCTCTCTCTCTCTCTAGCTCTCCCTCCCCTTTGGTCAAAAAAAGTGTTATAGCCCTCCTTTCTTATTGTCCCTTCTTTAAAAAGTTGAAGGAGATAGAAATTTCCAAATCCCCAAAGCTCTCCTCTTCGTTCTCAATCTCATTTCTTTGTGAGTCAAGGTACCAAATCTTCTCCCGAGCATTGAGAAGTTGTTCATATACGGCATCGACAAACTTCATCGGCTAAAAGTCCGCAATAGCGGCACCGGCCCTCACGGGTTATAGGTTCTAAATACCGTCCACCCCGGACATATGGTATTTTAGATACCTTTGTAATTTATGCCACCTCCCATCGAGTTTTAAACTCTCCGGGATGGTGTGTTTGTGCTATATGCATATGTTTCTTAGAGGAGACTCTGCCCAAGTGGAGATTCTGATCGAGAACGTATTCATATATTCACAGATTCGTATTTTTATATATATGCTTCTTAGAGGAAACTCTGCCCAAATGGAGATTCAACCTAAGAACATATCTATAAATTTCAAATCTGTGTTTATATTGATATGTTTCTTAGAGGAGATTCTGCCCAAGGATAGGTTCTGCCTAAGAACATATCTATAAAATCCAAATTTGTGCCTATACACATGTGTTCTTGAAAGGAAGCTCTGCCCATGTCCGGGTTTCTCCTTCTAAAAACATATCAATATAATCACGAACTTTGTATTCATATACATGTCTTCCCAAGAGGAAACTCTGCCCAAATGGAGTCTCCGCCCGTAAACATGTCTATAATCATAAATTCGTAATTACATGCATATGCCTCTCAAAAGGGATTCTGCACATGCAGATAGTACCTCTTTGCCGGATACTCCATTCAAATAGGGATACCGGTGAGAAAATATGCATAAACTGCAAATTTATGATCATACACACATACCTCCTTAAGGGCAAAATTCCTCCGGACAAAGATTCTCCGAGGACACATGGATATAAGTACAATTCACATGAATATACCTCCGTGAGGGCACTCCGTATAGGCAGAAACTCTGCCAAAATAAATGAAAATTGTATTGATATACACACATCCAAAGAAAAAGGAAACAAGACCCGAACTATGCTCAGATACTCCAAAGAGCAGCACAAATGCATACTCACAAGAACTGTTCATATGGACAGTTTCCAGAAAGGAACTTTAAATTGACAAGAACGTCCATGGAGACCCGAACTGTGCTCAGATGCCCGAAAGAGTAACATATGCATACTCATAAGAATCATGTCCATGTGGACAGTTTCCAGAAAAGAACTATAATATGACAAGGACTTCCATGGAGATATATTCACATGTTCTCCAGAAATCATATCCACATGAGTGAGAAATGAGGGAGAAAGAAACTCTACCTCAAATTCAGCTTTGCTAAAAGGGCACTGTAAAAGAACCTCATATGAAAGAAATTGATACAGTAATCCTTCTAATACGGAAGTGTTACTCCGGGTCATAATACCCCCAAGTTCAGAATCAAAATGCACGGGTATATACCGTTCACAATAACAATCCTCATGTTTTCCCAAATAAAAATTTCTAATAACCTTTTGCAAATAGAAGAAAAAACCTCAAATAGGTCCACGGGTATGCAACCGTTCCCCTCTCAAAATCACACTTTGGACTCCAAAAAGGCAGTCATTTCAAAAATGAAATACCCAAAGTAAAAGCATTTCAAATAATCAAAAGAAAGGAAAAACATGTTATGATCAGGATTTTCTAAAAGCGTGCATATTTTTCTCATCCTTTGCTATGAATGGTATTCGGGTTAAAACTGATGTTAAATAACACCAGGAGTCTTAACTCGATGTAAATGTAACATCGACTCCGGTCGATGGAGACAGAGGTCCAGCACATGCTACTCCAATCACCTGATGAGTATGGATACGGGACTCAAGGAGTTCAGATAAAAAACGGCGCACCCTAGTCGCCCGTCACACGGGCATCCCCGTCCATTTCATGGACAATCCAATCGTCCGTTCCACGGACATCATACCCGTCCGTTCCAAGGACACCAAAAATACTCTCTCCGCATTGTGTGGACTCTTTCTTCTGTCTGTTAGACAGACTGGCACGCCCCGCAAAATTCAAAGCATGAGAAATGAATACATGAATCACATAAAACGAAATGAATAAACAAAATCAAATGATATGTGCTTCTATGTCACGATAACCATGTGTAACTCCACACACATATATACATAATCCATATACACGTAACCATTACCCTATATTTTTCCCGTATCAACAGCTGGCACGCCCGGTGGGACCTCTTCTCACCATTCATAGTAACAAAGGATGAGACTTACATACTCTTTATGAAAATCCTAATACTGATATTTCCTTTTTGAAGGTACTTGAAGAAAAGACAATCATAAGCTGTTGAAGATGGCTGTCACTTATGGACCGCTCGTCGTCAACAACCACGCCAGGTTCGGCTACCTGGCGACTCCGATTGTGTTCGGAGATTTCCCTGCAGTCGTCGGATCCCCTTTCTTTCTGGGAGTGGTTCCGGCCCATCAGAAGGAGGAAGCTGCTCAAATATCTTCTTCCCACAAATCAACAAAGGAGAATTGCAACAACAATGGACGTGTCAAGGCTCGTTCCGCTACTGTCAACAAGGGCACCCAAATGCCCGTGAAGAATGATGCTGTCAAAGGGGGCAAACCCCATTCAACTCAAGTTCGGACCTATTCGGTCCATATGATCTCTTCTACCATTGTGGCTCCTGTTTCCTCACAGCGGGGGCAATATAAACGCCGCAACAACAAAAGGCCGCCCGCTGCCATCTCCAGATCCGGCAAGTCCGTTATGATCGGGAATGTGCAAGTGCGCCTTGATGGTACTCCACCTACCACTCCCCGTGATAGGTATGTTCCAAATATTCCAACCTCAAACCGCTTCTCAGCTCTAAGGTGGTTCCGGGGGAAGCATGAAGACTCCATGGTAAAAGCCGGCGCCAAACAAAAGACATGGTGTTTTACCAAGCTGAAGAAAATCTGGGTTCCCAAAAAGGAAACTCAGAAGTTTGAAGATCAAGCAAATACATCCAAGACGCTTTGGAGAAAGAAGAATGTCAACAATAATCCTCTCCAGGATGTTGGGTTTGAACACTCCAGAGGACGGAAGAGGAAAGGCATGTATCGAAAATCAAACTACATCTCTCAAGGCCCGGAAAATACCCGGGTAGATAAGCAGACCTCAACTCAACAATCCAAAGCTCGCATATCGGTTTTGACCGTATATCGCGAATTCCAGTATTTGATAAGCTAAGGGCACTCCCAGCACCCCTGCTCGTCCGTCAAAAAGACGACGTGTTACTTGGGCGGCTCAGGAAAAACCCAGGCTTATAATATTCTCCTGTTATGCTACTGGAATGGAGTCTGGCGAAATTGCGGAACCAATCGCAGAAGCCACTCCTAATATTTCCACAGGGGTTACCCACCCCAATACTCGGCAATTTGCCAGGAGAGCTCGTCAACTTGGTGGGCAAGTTGGCACATCTAGCCAAGTTCTTCCGCCAGTCGACACTCAACATGAAGGTTCCCAAATTCCCTTCTTTGAAGAAACAAATATTCAAATTGAGGAGAGTGGACCTTCTGCCTCTGCTGGGCATCCCGTCATCGACTTGCCAACAAAGGAAAATTTTCAAGCTATGTCAGATGACGATAAATATGAAGTTATACAACAGTGGCGGTCTGAAATGACCTCACTTCTCAATAAAATGAAGCACTTGGCAACGACAAGTCACCGGCAATCCATAGAGCCGGTTTCTCTTCGACACCAACAAAGCCAGCATCCGGATGGGTTTATTTCCCTAAATAATCCAACAACTTCTTCAACTGGTCTTCTCCCTCAGGCTACGGGTCCCGATATCAATGACCCAGCTAATATTATGCCTCCTCAAATGGACGCATTTCAAAATACTGCCATACAACGGCATGAAATAAAGAAGATGGTCGAGGATATGTTCGCCCAGCAGGGCGAAGGTATTCATTCCACGGGCATATATTCTGTCCCGTTCCCGGTATTTCATCAATTCAAGAAATTGCCTGAGGCATCTCCCAAAGTCCCTAAATTGCCCAAATATGATGGGTGTGGGGCACCGCAAGAGCATGTCGCGCATTATACAATTGCCATGGGCGATCTTGCATCTGATGAATCATATCTCCTCAGATATTTCGCAACTTCTCTAACGGGAGTTGCATTCCAATGGTATTCAAAGCTTAGGTCTGGTTCAGTGGCTGACTGGGCTGATATGCAAAAGAAATTTTATGACCGTTTTCAAACGGCTGAAAGAAAAGTCTCTCTCGCCGAATTATGCTCTTAAGCAAAAGAAGGAGGAATCGGCAATTGACTTCATCCGAAGATGGAGAGAGCTCAGCATGGGGTGTGATAATCCTCCCGTGCAACAAGATGCAGTAACCATCTGCCGAAGAGGCCTCATTGCATCAATTAAAGAGAAACTCTTGGCAGCAAATATTAAAAGCTTTGATCAGTTGAATTCTGCCGTTGCGGAGATCGAGGTATTTTTGGCCGAACAAACGGCTCATGCGCCTTATAAGGGTAAGCTCCCTAAGGAGCGCAATCCGTCGGCAAAAGAGGTTAATGCTGTCGACTTCCTGCCTGGCAGTGAAGCAAAAGGGGCAGTAATCCCCACCTCCTCAAAGAAAAAGGCAGAGCCAAAAGTGCCTCTGCCTACACTCGCTGAGCGTATGAAGGCTCCCTATTCTTTCAGAAAGGAGCATACCAGAAAGCTATTTGATCTCTGTCTGGATAACCAGTTGATATCATTACCAACACCAAAGAAGCCAGCAGATATCAGCAAGATCAATCAACCAAATTATTGCCCATATCACCGTATAGTGGGGCATGCAATTGAAGATTGTTATGTCTTCAAGAATGAAGCTCAGAAAATAATTCAAGAAGGCCGCATATCTATGCAGAATGGTCTGGTTGATCCCCCGCAACCTCATACTTGGGATTGGCCAGAGCAATCGGTCAATGTTATACATGCGGCTGAGCCCGCCACAAGCTCAAATAATCCTGAGGTAGGACCTTCATGTAATCCACCTCAAGATACTTCTGGAGCCCACTCTCCGTCAGGATCCAGACGTCGAGGTACAAACACGGCAATGCAAAGAGTACAAAGGCAACTCCATCAACTACAACAAGGACAACAAGAGTTGATCCAAATTGTGCAAAATATGGGGGGCACCAGGATGTTCCTGTTCAGGGACCCTACCCTCCACAAACTGGTTATGCTTACTCACCGATATATCCGGCGCTTCCTCCTATGTCGCCACTTCAAGACCCAATCGACTGGCTTCTTGAAAATCTTCCAAATCCTGTTGAGCCAATGAGGTCATATTCTTTCCGTCGGCAGCATACATTGCCACTCTTCCGGCTCTGCCTACGAGCGGGATATATGGATTATCTAGTCCCAGAAGAATTAAGGCCCAACTATTGCCCATATCATCAACTATTGGGCCACGTCATTGAAGATTGTCCAAACTTCAAAGCAGAAGTGGAAGAAATGATCCAGCAGGGACTAATCAATATGGGTAACTTCCTGGTGAATCCTCCACAACCGCATATTCAGTCTCCACCAAATGGGCCAGGCAATCCAGGATCTCATTCGGTGAATGTCATCAATGCATCATCCTCTGGTCTTCCTGAATCAGAAGGGCAGTCATCTATGGCAAATCCATATTTATCTAGCCGGTGGTATGATGATTGGCATCCTCTACATCAACGCTCATTTGATCTAAAAGATACTCAATCCATATTCAACCAGCTTAAGATCAGAGAGTTGATAAAAGTATTTGATCCTGAGCCTTATATCTCTGAAAAAGAAAGACGGTCACATCTCTACTGTGAATATCATGCCAGAGTCATACACTCTACTAAAGATTGCCCGGATCTCCATGATTGGATCGAAACAAAGATCCGCGAGGGAGTAATTGATCAGGAAGGAAATCTCCTGACCCCCTCATCACAAACATATGATCCGAGTCCAGAATTCCAAGCACAATATCAAGATCTATGTGAATATTATCATCGTCAGCTGGGCTATGGGCGACATAGAAGCAAGGCTGACATTGAGCAATTCAGAATTGGCCTGTTTCAATATAGAAACGGAATATCAGGAGAAGCTGCCGCGAAACCAATCTCGCAGCAAGCTGAGGAGTTTGTAGGTGATTATTACCAACTCCCTCCTGGAATTGTTGAAGAAGCAATCAACTCAACCTTTCAGGCACAACCCTCAGAGGCTGAATGGGTCACTGTTGGCCCTCGAAAATCAAGAAATTCTAGAAGACCCGGTAAATCTATCGTCAAAGGTCATTCTAGCAGAAAAAATATTCCTGAGCCATTTTCAGAACAAGAAATGATGAATTCACTAGAAGCTCTACAAATGAGAAATAGAGAGAAAAACAGAAAAAGGAATGAAAAAAGAAAAATGAAGAAACAAATGGAGGAGGCTGTGGCTGCAGAGGCTCCTCAGCAGCTGACGGCTGTCCAAAGACTCCAGCTGTTGATTAATGAGCTGGAAGAATATGAAGCCTCCAAGCCCTCTGATAAACCAACGCTCGACCAATATGTCCCTTGGGAAGAAATCGAGCGAAAGAGGCGGCTTCGGAATTGGTTATTGCAAGTTCAACATGAAGCACTCCAAGAGGGTGACCTCCCTCCTTCGCCGAATTGAGTCTCTTCAATGGAGATGAAGAAATTACTATGGAACAGTTGGACTCCATGTTCAGCTCATTCTCTTGCTACATGGTATTCATCCCTCCTCCAAAAGAATTGCAAACTTCTACAATTGATACTGCTGCACAAGCAAGGGACAAGCCAACGACGCTTGTATACCAGCGTCGATCTCCAGGTAATTCAAATCATCATCTTAAGAAGGGTCGTGGTAGGCATCAAAAACCGGCATCTTCCACTACCAAGTACCCAGATAAAATCATACTTTTCATGGTGAAGAAGCAAAGCCTTTGCCCGAGCCTCAAATTCGGGCAGATTCCTATATTTTTGATCCTTCAGATGAAGAAGAGGGACTACCCGACATGGTTTCTCAATCTGAAGATAAAAACCCAAGTCCTTATGCTTGGTCAAATGAGCCAGACAATCTTCCTCCTCTTCCTAACGAGAAGCTATTGACTCCTATCTCTCAAAAGAAATGTTAAGCCGAAAGAGCTTTCTGGATCCTCATCAAGGAACCTTCCCATTTGGACCAGATACGCTCTGAAGCTGATGACAGGATTCTTCAACAATTACAGTCACTTCCCGTCAATATTACGTCTGGGAAGCAATTGCTTGGAGCAAAGACCTGAGAGAAACTCTCGTCAAAATACTCCAAGAACCAGAAGCTTATAAGGCTCATATGGCAAATTTTCAAGAACAAGCATATGAAGCACTGGCAGCAAATGTTACTTTCACTGATGAAGATCTATTATTATCTTCCCCATATCATAATCGTCCTCTATACATGAAGGGGAAGATCAATGGCATTCAATTAAACCGGATCTTGATCGATCCGGGGCATCCATCAATCTAATGCCCTATAAAACTTTTCAATCTCTTTATCTCATGCCTTATTGGCAAAAGGTAGAAGATGTGAAGATCACCGGATTCAATCAAAACTCAGAAAAAGCAGTGGGAAGAGTCACCGTCAAATTGGCTCTAGGGGATTTCGTCACCAGGGTGACCTTCTTCATTATTGATGCAAATACAACATACAAAGTTCTGCTTGGGAGGCCTTGGCTGCATGAAAATTGGGTCATACCATCAACTCTCCATCAATGTATTAAATATGCAAAAGAAGGGAAGCAGCATACAGTTTTTGCTGATCAAGCCCCCTTTCGGGAGGATGAATGCAACTTGACTGATGCCCTCTTATATCTTGGAGGACCAAATCCTCAACCCCTCTCCTGTCTAAAGAGAAGGGTAAGCAGATTAAATGTTCAAGTGAAGACAGTGAAACTGGTGAACTTTTTGTGATAAACAAAAGCTTTGCCAAATCATCTGCAGAGAATTCTCAAAGCAAAGAAACTCGCCCAGAACGGCGAAATATCAATTATGAAGCTGATCATGTAGGTCAAGTTATTAGTGGGGGTATTCCTTTACCACCCAGCTGCATGCAAACCCACTCTTTGAAGCAAGAACAAAGTGTTCGGCGATTAAAAACATTCGTTGTCACTTATCAAGGAAAAGAAGCGAGAAGGAATGCAAGAAAGGCAGCAAAGCCAATTCTCTTCTATAAAGGAGAATCAATCCCTCAAATATGTCCAAAGGATGATTTTGGTTGGGAAGACAGACCCGACAACAAGCTTGAACTGATACAAGAAATGGCTGATATGCCAGGAAAAATTAAAGAGATGTGCAAAAAGCAGAAAATCCCTCAGGAACAAGATATCTCCCGAAGAAATTTCTTCAAGCAATTATGGGAACCTTCGCAAGTCCGAGGGCAACCTCCATCCTCTGGAAAAGATACCAGAGGATTAGGTTATGATACCGAATCCTCCTATACAGTCAATGTTGTTGGATCATCATCAGAAATCTGCAGCACAAAGAATGATCAGGAGTGTTTCAACTCCAACTCTCAAGATATTGCCTCAGCTCTACCAAATGAATTATCAAATGAAGAGCTGCCAGAAGAATTCTGCAAGCAATCTTCATCCATAAATTCTCAAGATGGGAATCTCTATGAAGTCTACGTCACCAACTCTGACGACGAAGGAGATTTCATAGATCTGCAACCAGCTCCTCAAGAAATTGAAGATGGCGGACAAGCCACTATTGATCAATTAATTGAACTTAATCTCGGGAGTCAAGAAGATCCCCGGCCTATTTTTATTAGTGCCCTTCTTAGTAAACAAGAAAGGCAGGCTTATCAGGCTCTCCTGCTGGAATTCCAAGATTGCTTCGCATGGAATTATAAAGAAATGCCGGGACTGGAGCCATCAGTTGCCGAGCATGAATTATCCATACATCATACAGCCAAGCCTATCAAGCAACTCAAAGGCGTATGCGGTATGAACTGGAATTGAAAATAAATACTGAAGTCGACAAGCTCTCTGAAGTAGACTTCATCGAGCCCTGCATATATCCAGTTTGGCTCGCCAATATCGTTCCTGTGAAGAAGAAGAATGGTCAAATCCGGATATGTATCGACTACAGGGACTTGAATAAAGCATGTCCCAAAGATGATTTCCCAGTTCCTATTACTGAAACAATGGTGGATATGACCACCGGCCATGAAGCTTTGTCATTTATAGACGGGTCTTCGGGCTACAATCAAATCCGGATGGCAATTAAAGACAAGGATCATACTGCCTTCAGGTCACCCAAAGGCATCTTCAACTATAAAAGGATGCCCTTTGGCTTGAAAAATGCAGGAGCCACATATCAAAGGGCCATGACCAAGATATTCGATGAAATGATTCATGATATAGTCGAATGCTATGTTGATGACTTAGTCGTCAAAACCAAAAAACAGGAGGATCATCTATGTGATCTCCGCCGTGTTTTTGGAAGACTTCGTCAATTCAAACTGAAAATGAACCCTATGAAATGTGCATTTGGGGTTTCAAGCGGCAAATTTCTAGGATTCATCGTCAAATATCGGGGCATAGAAATAGACCCCGATAAAATCAAGGCAATCCAGCAATTGCCACCTCCTCAAAACTTAACAGAGCTAAGATCATTTCAAGGAAGATTGGCCTATATCAGGCGATTCATCTCCAATCTCTCAGGAAAATGTTTGCCATTCGGCAAATTAATGAAGAAGGATGCACCCTTCGTCTGGGATCAAGAATGCCAAATTGCCTTTGAACAAATCAAGGAATATCTCCTCACTCCACCAGTGCTGGGGGCACCTATCGCTGGAAAGCATCTTATACTCTATATTGCAGCTATGGATGTCTCCCTCGGGGCTCTATTGGCACAAGCAAATGAAGAAGACAAAGAACAACCTTTGTATTATCTCAGCAGAAAGCTAATCGGGCCAGAGCTCCGATATGCTCCAATGGAGAAAGTGTGTCTAGCACTGGTATTTGCCGTTAAGAAATTAAGGCATTATCTGCTGGCCCATGAAGTTAAACTCATCTCCAAGTATGATCCACTCAAATACCTGTTGAGGCAACCCGTACTATCAGGACGGCTCGGGAAATGGGCCCTGCTCCTTATGGAATTTGATATTACATATATTCCACAAAAAGCCATCAAAGGGCAGGGTCTGGCTGAATTTTTAGCCGCTCATCCAATAACAGAAGATTCCCCTCTGTCTATAGATCTTCCGGAAGAAGAAACTCTCTCCCCTATAAATGAGAGAGAACATCAAGATCAGGAAACTCCAAATTCCGAAGAAGTTGCCACAATTGAGCTACCCTCTGGGAATTATATTTTGATGGAGCTTCCCGAACTCTCCAATATACAGATGGTTCCACCTCGTCTCTACTGGAGCCGGAATTGTCTTTGTCACCCCATATGGAGGAATCTTATACAATTCATGTGCTCTCATGAAGCAACTTACAAATAACGAAGCAGAATATGAAGCCTTAATTATTGGACTTCGATTAGCTCTCGAAATGGGGATCAAAGGTATACAAGTTTACGGAGACTCACAACTGGTCATCCGACAAATATTGGGCCAGTATGAAGTCCGTAAACCACAACTACTTCCATATTACAATACAGCCATGAAGCTCAAAGAGCAATTCAGCTTTTTCGATATATCCCATATACCAAGAAGTGAAAATTCCCAGGCAGATGCTCTGGCCAAATTGGCCTCCGCCATAAAATTGCCTCCTGAAGGAGAAGTGGACATAATGGTCCGCCACAGAAGACTCATGCCGAGTATCCTCGACGATGAGTCTGATGTTGCAATCGAAGAAGTATATAATACAGAGCTAGATACAACAAATGAATCTGAAGATTGGCGCGAGCCACTTATCAAAATCAAGAAAGGTTGGCTACCTCCTGATCGAGCACAAAGAATTCAGCTCTTACGAAGGGCTGCATCATATCAAATAATAGCAGATCAACTATATAGGCTGGTCCATGAAAAGAAAGGGTCAGTCCTTCTCAGATGTTTATCTCTCAAGGAGGCCAAAATCATCATGAAAGAAGTTCACTCCGGGCTGTGTGGTGCACACCAAGCAGGAGAAAAGATGAAAATCAATATCAAACTAAAAGGCTTCTACTGGCCACCATGTACGCGGACTGTATCCAATATGCCCGTACATGTCATCAATGTCAAGCATTTGGTCATGTGCCAAGGAAATCACCAAATATGTTACATCCCACAGCGCCAACATGGCCCTTTGCTGAATGGGGTATGGATATTGTGGGACCATTCCCGCCTTCCTCCCAAGGCCACAAGTTTATATTGGCTGCCACAGATTATTTCTCTCGATGGGCTGAAGCTATCCCATTAAGGGAGGTAACCGGAGAATCAGTCGCCAAATTTGTCAAGCAAAACATAATATACAGATTTGGTACTCCTCACAGAATTATATCTGATAATGGGTCGCAGTTTAGAAACAAAACAATATATTCTTGGCGGCAAAATTCCATATTGACTGGAGGACATCTTCAATATATAACCCACAAGCTAATGGGTTGGCAGAAGCCTTTAACAAAACTCTCTGCAAGTTACTTGCCAAGATAGTTGGCAACAGAAAACGAGAGTGGGGAGAAAAGGTTCACGAAGCTTTATGGGCTTACAGAACTACATATAAAACCCCTACAGGGTGTTCACCCTTCTCCTTAGTCTATGGAGCTGAAGCCATGATTCCCATAGAAATTGAAATGGCATCCTATCGGGTGGCAATTCAAAATGAATTTCAAAGCCAAGATCAAGATCAAATGGAAAGGAGACTTGAGGAGCTCTCTAATTTAGAAGGAAGGCGCCTTGAAGCCTACAAATTCTCCAAGTATATCAAGCTAGAATGGTTCGAGCATTCGACAAATTAGCAAGACCCAGAGCTTTTAAACAAGGGGATCTCGTCATGGTCAAATGCAGAGAAGCAATGGCCGGAAAATCATGTGGTAAACTTCAACCCACCTGGCTCGGTCCATATATCGTCACTCTAGCATACGAGGGAGGAGCATACAGACTCGTCGACCACAAAGGTGATGTGCCTTTTCCTCCACTCAATGGGAAGCACTTGAAGCTGTATTATGCTCCAGAAGGTGAATTCCTGGCCAACCACCTCAACCAAGACCTAGTCACCCAAAAGGGCGAGAAATCGAAAAAAATCATATGTAACCAGAATGTTGCCATAGATGGGGACAAAGGAATCAAACTTCCACCTGCCCGTCAAACACCCCTCAAATCCCGTAGAAGCATAAAGCTAGGGATGCTCTGTGTATAGACCCAAGAAATAAATGGGAAAATGAAAGTCAGGAGATTGTCTCGTATATCTCTCTCATCATCAAAAATCAAATTCCAAAACCATAGCCAGCAAACCAAAAAAAGGTAGGTTATGTCAAATCCAAAACGCCAAAACCATAGCCAGCAAACCAAAAATACCAAAACCATAGCCAGCAAACCAAAAAGGTAGGCTATGTCAAATCCAAAATGCCGAAACCTATAGCCAGTAAACCACAAAAGGTAGGCTATATCAAATCCAAATCCCAGTCATAGTCAGTAAGCCACCAAGACAGAACATATCAAAGCCAGTTCAAAACCCCGAAGTTCCACCGGCAAACCACCATAGTAGATGATGTCAAGAAAATCCCAAAGTTCATACCTTAAAGCCATCAAGACAAGTCATATCTAAATACAATTCCAAATTCATATTCAGCAGGCCATCAAGGCACATCATATCCAGATTTGATCTAAAACCAGAATCAAAACCAAAATCAAGACCAAAATCCAAATCTGAAATTAAGCCTGAATATACAATCATCATCCAAACTTAAATTCCAAATTACATCAGAGTCTATTCATCCATTCCAGAGCTAGACTCTTGTCCATTCAATTATTCAAACTACTTGAATACTAAAAAAAAAAAGAAAAAAAAAAGGGGTTAAAAAATAGAGATACCCCGATGGACTCAAGTATATAATTCACTATATACTTGAGGGTAAAAAGATCAAAAATCTGGCTGAGGCGAAAACCCGAAAAAGGGCGTTTCAGGCAAAAATAGATAACCCCTCAACATGAAAACCCGAAAGGGCATGTTGGAAAAAGCTAAAGGGGGCCAGTCTTAGTGAAAACCCGAGAGGGCGCTGGGATTGGTAATGTGAAAAAGAAACAAAAAAAAAAAGAAAATGAAAAGGTGGACTTTCATCATCCTTCGTTTTGTATTTACAGAATCACAAGTCACACTTGAGCGGTGATTCTACATACCAATCAAGCAAGCAAGCAAAATAATGAGCTTGCTACATGAATGTTGTATTGAAGATCCCCTATCCCGGCACTAAGTCATCAAGGATGGGAGAAATTCAGACCCAAAATCAAACAATAAACACCATTCCAGATTCTATAACCAGAGCCAGAGCTAAATCATACCTGAGCCTTAAACCGCCATACTTACACATAAACCCAATTACACCACTACCCTACCCAACACACACTACATTCCGCAAACATTACATCATTCCACAATCAGATAACCATCCATTCCGCAATCAAACTCTCAGCCACTTAAACCAGTCAAGTACCAAAAAAAAAAAAAAAAAAGAAAAAGGGTTAAAAATGGAGATACCCCGATGGACTTAAGTATATGATGTATACTTGAGGGCAAAAAGATCAGAAAATCCGGCTGAGGTGAAAACCCGAAAGGGCACTTCAGGCAAAAATGGATAACCCCTCAACGTGAAAACCTGAAAAGGCGCGTTGGAAAAAGTTAAAGGGGGCCAGCTTCGGTGAAAACCCGAAAGGGCACTGGGCTGGTAAAAAAAGAAGAAGAAAAAAAAGAGAGGTAAGGAACGAAAGTGAAAAGGAGGATTTCTTTATCCTTCATTTGTATTCATGAAACTACAAGTCTAGGTCACCATTGCAAGTCCAAAGAAGGTGACAGATACTATATACAAGATGAAAAGGAAACCGAGACTACAAGTTCAAAATACAAGCACTACGATGAAAAGCAGAGGCAGGAAGGCTCCTTCCTCTTCAGTCGTTCAGCTTCTTTGATCTTGAAAGATCTAACTCGGCGAGAACCGTCCCCGTCCCTGATAAGGACGGCTTCTTCCTCAGAATCTCTAGCCTCATCTCTGGCATCTTGAGCTTGGGAAGATCTTTCTTTGCCGAGCTCGAGTTCCAGACGAGCAATATTCTCGCCTCTTGTGGCCATCCTCAGCTCCCGCATCTTCCGACGTTTGCGCACATCAGCAGCTCGGGAATCACTCTCGTCAATGTCAGGATAGCGAGCAGATGTCGCTCTCCAAAATCTGAAGCCGCTGGCTGTAAGGGACCTGAGTCGCATTGTCATGAAGGCAATACACTTTGTCCCAAGTATCCTTGACGAAGCCCATCCAGCGGTCGCGGCAGATACCCATGTTAAAAGCCCTGATGGTGTATTTCGCCAATATCCGCCTCATAACTTCCGCTGGTGGAGGATTTGCTGAGGTCACCATTGCCTGGACTTTAGCAGTAAGACAATTCCAGATGCCGCTATCTTCATCGTCAGAACTCAAATCTGGCCGATCTCCGGTGGGCCAGGTTATGTTGTGCTCGGGTGGAGCACCAATCTCCGATGCCGGGGAATTTGCGAAATCTGTCAAGATATCAACAGGCATTCCATGAAGATAAATCAAGAAGAAATCCAACAAAGCATTTGAACCCTCATCACACCTCACCTGGCGAGGGGATCCTCTCCCTAACCGCCGCCTCAGGATTTGGTGGCTGAACAAAATCCGGCTCCCCCGAATAAAATCCTTGGGATCTGGAGGGATGGTCAACCGGATGGGAACCAAAATCGCTTGGTGGCAGAACTGGTGGATTAACATTATGATCCATGGGGGCGTCCGCCTCTTGATACCCGCTGCCATAACCCCTTACTCCATCCACTTGAAAAGCGGAATGAACTTGCTCTGCCAAGTATGAGTTCCCGGCATTACCCCAGGGCGAGAAGAGGGATCAGCAGCTAGTGTGGGATACATGTCTATTGTACCCGACATGAAAAGTTGCTCATAAAGCTCTTGTCCTTATATAAAAAAAAAAAACAGTCAAGATAGAGGAAGATGTGGATACTGAAGAATAAAAGAAGAGAAAGAAGAGTAAAGAAAGTGCACAGTGGTTCGAGAAAGTATACTCACCAAAAGGAACCCCTGCCGCAGCCATGGATCCTCAACAGGTACGGGAATATAAACCTCTGTCGGGGCGGAAGAACACTGCCCCGACGAAACCCCAGTTCAGTAAATGTGAACCCCGGGTTATAGCCACCTGCTGTGGCGGTTCCGGAAAGCTCAAAATGAGAGGCATCTCGTGACACGCATTCTCCGGAGATAGACCGACGGCAGCTTGCGAAGTACTCCCGTACTCCTCCTCATGAATAGAGGGAGACCCTTCTGGCAAGAAGCCTTCTTCATCCGAAAGGGCAGGAGTCTTCTCCTCTTCATCTATTTCATTCTCTGAGACAGAGCAAAAAAAAAAAAAAAGAAGAAACAAAAAATGATGAATCAAAAAAAAAAAAGAAGAGAGAAGTTATGAATGATAATGATGAGAGAAGAAAGAAAAAGGGAAAGACATACCACTCAAGTGGGCCTCTTCCACCGCTTTACCCTTGTCAATCCTACCTCCTCGGGAAGGAAGAGAGCGAATCTCATCATTCCTTCCACCTCCAACTACTGGAGCTGAAATAAAAAGGAAGAAAAAAAAAAAAAAGTATATATGAGAATAAAAGGGAGCAGGATCAGGAAGGAAATGCCTAAAAAAAATGAATGATGATGAACTCAAGCAGGCTAAGAAGTACCTGTCAAGTCAAGTGGAGGACCCGGTACCAGCCACTGAAAATTAGCCTTGCAGATTTTGCCCACCCTCTGCATAAGGCTTCGGATATCATAAAGTGTCCTGGCATTTTCTAGATTTGATAAAAACTCCAGAGGCCCAGCGTGGCCGATGGCGATCATAAGGTGCTTCTCCCAGCGCACCCAGCCCGGATCGTTGATACACTCGGGCGGAAGTTTGGTCGATAAGGCAACATTGGCAGAATGCCCAAGATCAAGTAATAGGTGGCTCCACCAGTCATACTCCGGAAGATCACCATGAATATCTGTGGCCTTCCTGTCAAGAAGCTCAATGGGATCCAAAGGCAGCATCTCCCCATAGTAATATTGTTTGCCAGAATCAGGTTCCCCTTCTTGGACGTCTTGGAATTATAGCGCCTGAGGTATGAGCGCATTACTCCTCTAAAGTGGGCTTTGAGGAATGCTACGTTCATCAAGATCAAAGGTAGACCCTTGTTCTTTAAACGGGTCTCTTCAAATTTCTTCAATTTCTTGGGGCAAGCCGGAAGATGTTGCTTCTATCGAACCACCATCGGGCGTAGAAAGATCTATGCGCCCAGTTGCCTCAAGAGCTGGAAGAATACATGTTGAATTTACCTCTTCCCGGCAGAAATAGTTCCACCAACTCGCCGCATTCATATGGAGACAATGATCGCGGTATAGGCGGACATCCAGTGGAAACTCTGCATTTGGCGGAACCGATTGGTCATATCCAAAGTTTCTGGCAAACCTTGAAGGATAATAAGGCTCCAATACAAGGCTGGATCCCCGGCGACATACCAGTACGCCTGGCCGAATGCAAAATAACCAGTCTTTATATAAAGACACACCAGAACCCCCACTATGAGGCAGATGATAGGTGATCCCACTTGATGTGCGGACACTATAAGGCCGGATTCCTCGGATACAGCGCCAAATTGAAGGAGAAATTGCTCGCCATTTGGAAGAAAGACAAACTATAACGAGCTCCTGTCAGCTGGTTTATTAAATCCTCACAAGGCCTATTTCTGAACAGCAAGATCAAAGGAGCCATCGGCCGGGGCAGATCAACAGTTTGACAAAGCCCAGGAAGCAGAAGGCCCGCCCAGGCACTCAAGTAATGAGTGGGGAGTAATGTTTTCCTGTCCCGGGGGCTCGAATGTGAACTTAATGAGCCAACCCGTGGATATTGGCAAGGGCAGCAGGGGCTATGGCAAGCTTCAGGCCTTCCGCCAAAAGACAGGCCGGATAAATTAAACCCGGCCGAATTTGCTCCTCCTCACCATGGGGAATAACAAAGGAAGATAGCCAATATACTAGATACGCAGCCAAATAGGTGCGGTCTGGTAACGGCGAGGATTCCACCCTCTGTTCTCAGGGCAAAGATAAATCTCCCATGATGAGGCTTCCCTACACTGAGCTGGTTATACTCCTCCAGGCGGCGGCCTTCCGTCGCAAAATTATCAAAAAAGCAGAATGGCCCGTTATAGAAGTAACGAAGCCAAGCATTCTGGCTTACCCTTGGATTTGCCACGGGAGACTCCGGATCATCCGTCCTCTCAACCAGGACTAAGTCTCTCCACACTTTGTCAGAAAACGGAGGCTGTATGGAAGAATATATTGGCCAGCGCCATTGCTGCGATAGGTATGTAAATCATCCAGAACAATCTCCTCATAAAAGTGCCCAGATATTGGCAACCCGGAGATTCGGTGGAAGCTCCATAAATCAATGGAAGTTTCACCTTCGGCCGTTCCAAGGTGTTCCATCGGGGATTGAATCTCTCCACTAGTGCTTGGAGAAGCCCCGTATGGCATGGGTAATCATACAGCGCCGCCTCAACGGCCTCATAAATACCCGCCGATTTCAGAATCTCCCCGTAATGGTGGAGGACCCCCATCAGCCACTCAGTGGCGCCAAAGTGAAAATGTGGGAAGATAAAACTGACCAGTTCCCATACCAGCTGGGACTAGTCAATCGACAATTCGATTCAGTAAGCATCGATTGTCATAGTCTCCAGATACATACCTGGTATGGCAAGGCAGTAGTTGTAGGCCATTAGTCTCCGGCCTCGCCTGATGACGATTCATCAGATTCCAAACTGCAGGAGAAATCTTCCTCGATCGGTATAACTCTCCAGATCATGGCTAAATGAGCCCAGATCGACGGCCGGGGGAGTCGGTGCTGAATAGCAAATCCCAAGGGGAAGCTGGGATATGAGAAAGCACAGGTACCGAGAAGACTGTCCCGGGACTTCAAAATAGCTGATTCCAAATACCGTCTTTCTATACTCAAGCAAAGGTCACCTGCAGTCATGTGTGAAGGAATAAAATTTTGATAAAGTAAATAGCTCCGGATCTGATGGGAGATACTCCGGGTAGTCCTCCTCCCGTGAGTAATGATAGACTCCTTTCCGACGCTAATACGGGACACATCCACCCCGCCGTTGATGGCAAGGCCGCCGGAGTTTACTTGTGCTACAATATCATTTCCGCTATCCAGGGATGATGAGTTGTGGCTTGTAGTGCGAGGTGCTCCAAACCTCGGCATCATATCATCAAGAAGAATCACTTTGTCCCGGGTTCGCTGGGCGTAGTCGCTACGGCTCAAGTATCCTTGTCCTTGAGGCATTTTTGAAGACCTGAAAACGGATATAAAAGGGAGGAGGATGAGGACCAAAGAGAAAGTGTTGAAATACAACCTATCTGCAAAACGAAATCAGAAAGGGACTATTAAAAGTTAGTCCGGAATAAAAGACAGATTGCTATGGGTCATATGTCATTTCCCCTCAAAAAAAAAAAAGAGAGAGAAAGAGATAGGGAGAGAGCAAAAACATTGACCTAGTACAACAACAGAATCAGAAATTGACAACTGAAGGGCAGCCCAAGCTATGAAAGAGACTGCTATATGGAATTCACACGGCCTACGCGCCGTCACTCCAACTCCGACACGTACCCGTGGGGGGCATTTGTTGGGACAGAAAATATTTATATGTGTATATGTTGGATGCTTGTTAAGAGGAGTACCAATGCTCCCTTATATAGTGGTCCAACAAGCCGAGTAGGTGGCAGTCACATGTGGGTAACTAACCAGTTAGTTAGCCTGAGGCAAGGAGGATGGCTACCTAACCAGGAGTCGGTAACTACCGGTAAAATGTTGACTTCACCTAACCGGTTTAACGGCCTGATTAGGGGGACAAGGTGGTTATGATTACGGTAACCCCAAGGTTACTTAAAGTCATGACTTAATCCAAGTTTCTGGTTGAAAGCCGTTCAAGCTCTCAAGTATTGTCAAGCATCCCAAGCAAGTGGGAGATGCCGAGGAGAATAAATCTCCGAATAAAATACGGCACGGAAGAATTCCGGCATTACAAGGTCTACAAGACCACATGTGAAAGATGAGTACGAGAACAAGTCCGCCACGAAGGCTCCAAAGACTTGCAATTGATTCTCCGTCCGGGACGGCAGAACTTCCGACAAGATGTCCAGAATGACACGGGATTCTCCAAAGGGCAAGACCCCTTCAAATGAAGGGGAGACCGGTCTATTTATAGACTTTGTAAGCCCCTCCCCTAAACCGATGAAAATACCATCGGTTAGGGGGTTTTTTCCCCCTAACCGATGGTAGCTCCATCGGTTAAAGGGGTTCCCCCTTAACCGATGGAGCTTCCATCGGTTGGAAGGGGAATCCCCTCCAACCGATGGTACTTCCATCGGTTAGAGGGGAACTCCCCTCTAACCGATGGAGCTTCCATCGGTTAAGGGATTCCCCTAACCGATGGTGCTCCCATCGGTTAGGGGAGTCTTCCCCTCTAACCGATGGATGTTCCATCGGTTAGGGGGATTTCCCTTAAACCGATGGAACTTCCATCGGTTAAGGGGTCCCCTTAAAAAAAAAACAAAAACAAAAAACAAAAAAAAAAGAAAAAACAGAAAAAAAAAAAAAACAGAAAATAAAAAACAGGAAATCCCCTAACCGATGGTACCCCCATCGGTTAGGGGGCTTAACCCTCTAACCGATGGAACCCCATCGGTTAGAGGGTTTTAACCTCTAACCGATGGAACCCCATCGGTTAGAGGGAATTTTCCCTCTAACCGATGGAACCCCCATCGTTATAGACTCCCCCCATCCCACGCATGTAAGGGGGTGCCTTCCCCTATAAAAGGCACCCCCATTCCCCATGAAAAGGGGTTCGGCTGGTGGCTCTTGGGCTTGGGCTCTCTCTCTCTAGCTCTCCCTCCCCTTTGGTCAGAAAAAGTGTTATAGCCCTCCTTTTTTATTGTCCCTTCTTTGAAAGTTGAAGGAGATAGAAATTCCAAATCCCCAAAGCTCTCCTCTTCGTTCTCAATCTCTTTCTTTGTGAGTCAAGGTACCAAATCTTCTCCCGAGCATTGAGAAGTTGTTCATATACGGCATCGACAAACTTCATCGGCTAAAAGTCCGCAATAGCGGCACCGGCCCTCACGGGTTATAGGTTCTAAATACCGTCCACCCCGGACATATGGTATTTTAGATACCTTTGTAATTTATGCCACCTCCCATCGAGTTTTAAACTCTCCGGGATGGTGTGTTTGTGCTATATGCATATGTTTCTTAGAGGAGACTCTGCCCAAGTGGAGATTCTGCTCGAGAACGTATTCATATATTCACAGATTCGTATTTTTATATATATGCTTCTTAGAGGAAACTCTGCCCAAATGGAGATTCAACCTAAGAACATATCTATAAATTTCAAATCTGTGTTTATATTGATATGTTTCTTAGAGGAGATTCTGCCCAAGGATAGGTTCTGCCCAAGAACATGTTTGTATATTCACAAATTCTTATTTTCATATATATTTCTTAGAGGAAACTCTGCCCAAGTGGAGATTCCGCCTAAGAACATATCTATAAAATCAAATTTGTGCCTATACACATGTGTTCTTGAAAGGAAGCTCTGCCCATGTCCGGGTTTCTCCCTCTAAAAACATATCAATATAATCACGAACTTTGTATTCATATACATGTCTTCCCAAGAGGAAACTCTGCCCAAATGGAGTCTCCGCCCGTAAACATGTCTATAATCATAAATTCGTAATTACATGCATATGCCTCTCAAAAGGGATTCTGCACATGCAGATAGTACCTCTTTGCCGGATACTCCATTCAAATAGGATACCGGTGAGAAAATATGCATAAACTGCAAATTTATGATCATACACACATACCTCCTTAAGGGCAAAATTCCTCCGGACAAAGATTCTCCGAGGACACATGGATATAAGTACAATTCACATGAATATACCTCCGTGAGGGCACTCCGTATAGGCAGAAACTCTGCCAAAATAAATTTATGAAAATTGTATTGATATACACACATCCAAAGAAAAAGGAAACAAGACCCGAACTATGCTCAGATACTCCAAAGAGCAGCACGAATGTATACTCACAAGAACTGCGTTCATATGGACAGTTTCCAGAAAGGAACTTTAAATTGACAAGAACGTCCATGGGACCCGAACTGTGCTCAGATGCCCGAAGAGTAACATATGCATACTCATAGAATCATGTCCATGGGACAGTTTCCAGAAAAGAACATAATATGACAAGGACTTCCATGGAGATATATTCATTTCTCCAGAAATCATATCCACATGAGTGAGAAAATGAGGAGAAAGAAACTCTACCTCAAATTCAGACTTTGCTAAAAGGGCACTGTAAAAGAACCTCATATGAAAGAAATTGATACAGTAATCCTTCTAATACGGAAGTGTTACTCCGGGTCATAATACCCCAAGTTCAGAATCAAAATGCACGGGTATTACTCGTTCACAATAACAATCCTCATGTTTTCCCAAATAAAAATTCTAATTACCTTTTGCAAATAGAAGAAAAAACCTCAAATAGGTCCACGGGTATGCACCGTTCCCCTCTCAAAATCACACTTTGGACTCCAAAAGGCAGTCATTTCAAAAATGAAATACCCAAAGTAAAAGCATTTAAAACTAATCAAGAAAGGAAAAACATGTTATGATCAGGATTTTCTAAAAGCGTGCATATTTTCTCATCCTTTGCTATGAATGGTATTCGGGTTAAAACTGATGTTAAATAACACCAGGAGTCTTAACTCGATGTAAATGTAACATCGACTCCGGTCGATGGAGACAGAGGTCCAGCACATGCTACTCCAATCACCTGATGAGTATGGATACGGGACTCAAGGAGTTCAGATAAAAAACGGCGCACCCTAGTCGCCCGTCACACGGGCATCCCCGTCCATTTCATGGACAATCCAATCGTCCGTTCCACGGACATCATACCCGTCCGTTCCAAGGACACCCAAAAAATACTCTCTCGCATTGTGCGGACTCTTTCTTCTGTCTGTTAGACAGACTGGCACGCCCCGCAAAATTCAAAGCATGAGAAATGAATACATGAATCACATAAAACGAAATGAATAAACAAAATCAAATGATATTGCTTCTATGTCACGATAACCATGTGTAACTCCACACACATATATATACATAACGCATATACACGTAACCATTACGCCTTATATTTTTCCCGTGTCAACAGGG
>CM024763.1:60325617-60360471 GCA_014218235.1 Colocasia esculenta | reverse complement strand
TACTTAAAAATGGTGCTATATTGAATGATTTAAATACATGTTCACGACTTATTTCTATCTATGATTTCTCTTGCACTTGCACACACTTGAACCATCCATTTATGGCTGAAATCTTGCAGAAAATATCTCATAATGTATTGGTAATTTATTGCAATAAAGTATATTAATTGTCCTATTTTAAGGGACTTGTATTCGTTTCTGCGTTGTTTATAATACCGCTATCAACGCTCCACTGTCCTAGAATTCCTCTAGAACGCGAGCACATATTTTATATACACACTTTACTTGGCTTGTGGTGAACTCTCCGTCGGATATCCTTTCGCCGGACTAGTGAACTCTTGCACAAGGCCTCCGTAAGTCTCCTCTGATCATGGATTCCCACATGGTCGACGAGCCGGTTGTACCCTAACACCCATTACACCTTAGGATCTATATGATCCAAACGGCTATTAGAGATTCACTCTCGTCTTAAATCACGCCGACCTCTGGACCTGTGCATAACAAGGCCAGGGTAGGGTGTGAGTTCCACGTGACTGCCAACACCAAGTGCGCGTGTTGTGCAACTATTACTATCGCCTGATTACTCGACGTATTACGTGCAATGTCCACTAGCTCTCATCTATACTCTACTCGCTCACCTATTCACGTTCACTATACTAGCTCATCTATTCATCTAGTGCTCTATCTATTTCTTGGTACTCTATATTGGCCATTTGCTGATTGTCTAAAGATAAACATATAACCAATGCTTGGCAATATATAAAGGGCCCGATCTGGTCCTGGGATGTGCGCCCGAAAGTGCTAGTGCCATGGGAGTTAAATGATCAGAGTGTTTGGCATTGCACTCAAGTGCTATCTATCTCGACTATCTACATGACAATCAAAACACACAAAGTGCTATACTCTCTCGATGTCTAGAAAGACAAACACGTGCTATACTCTCTCGATGTCTAGAATGACAAACAAGTGCTATACTCGTCATGCTATTACTATACTTGTGCTAGTTTGTGCTGGGTCATCCTGCTATTCGTGCTATATTCGATACTGTGCTATTTTGGAAACTATACTTGATCTCGTGCTATTGTGCTATCTTGTTACCGGTTGTGCTATCTCTTACTATATTGACTCTCTTGTACCTGCTATCTCTAGACACTCTGCCATAAATGCGTTAATTATTTAAAGCCTGCTTGAGCCTGAGATTTAAGTCCTACTGGGCGTTATCGCTCACCCTACGTTATTTGATGTTGTGTTCTCAGGTGAGACCGAGGATGATACATACACTAAGTGGAAGGGAATGACCAGAGTGAAGTCAGGAGTACCCTTGAATCATTATGTTATCTTAGAGTTGTAGTTAGTTATTTCCTCTGTTGCAATGTAATTGGGCCCTTTAGAATGGCTCTGATATTAGTGGTTGTAACTAGACATTGGAAAATTATTAATGAGAAAGATTTGCTTTAGTATTATTCAGTGTGCAATGGTTTGATGTCTAGTATACGCTCTATACCTTTTTCTTGCAACTGCCTTCGCGCTCCGATATTCCGCGTTGGGGCGTGACAGGATTCGTATCGTCCCTACAGGTTTGACATCAAAAATATAAGAAAGCTATGTAACACCTATCCTAAAAGGCCCAATAGGAAATTAGTTGACCCATTCTGTCTTCTAGATGTTTTACAATGATACAATTTCCTATTTTTTGTAAGGAAGTTTTTAGTCACTAAGAAAACTTCAAAGCCATCCATGCTATTTTTTTTAATACAAAAGCATCGAGAATGTGAGAAGCATGGTTAGACATACTTCTGCATCCTTAGTGAAAGAATCTGAGGAGCACCAAAAGAAGTAGCAAAAGAAAAGCATGGGATAATTGAGGTCCTCTATCCTTTTGTACATAACAGGCTTCCGTAGAGTGGCATTAATTAGGAACCCCCAACATATCTACAGTCCTTGATCAGATGGCATACTAGCCACCCATGGGTTCAAAACCATCTGAGAAGGATGTACATGAAAGAGCCTTAAAGTTGTAAGGCTGATGGCATTAAGAAAACAACCAATGTAATAAGGGGAGTATCCTAAATGTTAGGACAGGAAATCAACAATGTAGCATTGTTTACCCTATCTAATTAGTTCAATTAGAAAATGCTCATTAGGTTATAACTATCTATGTCGATAAATTTACCCATCTTGGCATCAATAAGATTTGAATATGCTCATTTCCTATTTTGCTAAAGGAAACAATATTTTTAAGTCAATCAGAAAACTCAGAGTCATGCAAGTTGATTTTAAAGAAAAAGGAGGGAAGTAGAAGATTTACATACATCAGGTTTTTGCAATGAAGAGAAGAGAAGATTTACCCATCTTGACACAAATGCATGGCTTCTGCTGCTTCAGGCATGTCCTTAAGAGCATGGTGGTATAGAATTACTTTAGAGTGGGTAGATTTACCGACCTATTTGTCACCACCTACTTCTTGCTCAGATCAATCTAATATGAACAAGCTTGTAACGTTAGTGTTTCGAGAAATTGCCCAGACGGGAGATTCACACACAAATGGATTAAATCTTATGTAATCAAGAAATTCAACAAAAATTAGGTTCTGACTAACCTTGTCCTTGGTCATAAGATGTGTTGTTCTTATCCATCACAACATCCCAATTTATTAAACACAGAAAGAAAAAGGAAAAGTCAGATCAAAACAATTTTGACTTCAGATCAAAGAGGAGTTGTGGTGCCACTTATTAAGGTATCAAAGATCACCGTTTGAGCCCATTCTTGTTCACAGAATAGTATAAGGCAGATTGCACATTAAATTTGTGATGCCTCTTCATGCTCGGCGCTTCTTCCCGACATGGTACAAAATTTTGCAGCTTCTGTTGCAGACCCCATAAAAATTCAAATAGCAGATTTGAAGAAAACTTTAACTCAAAATTGATGGAATCAATTATAGAAGATAAGTAAAAGTTCAGATTTTACCAGCAGTTTTTATTTTAACTCACTAGGCGTTAGTCTCACCACTCCAAATTGTCCTCATAACCCACTTCTTGTACATATAAACCCAGCCATAAACAAGCCTGTGACATCAAGGAAGAAGCAATCGCCTAGACAGGAGATTCGCAATGAAATTGAATTACATATCAGCATCAGAAGGGAAACTGATAGTAGAATTGAGTACTAACGAACCTCGTCAGTAGTTGATCAGATGAGCTCTCTTAAATCAGTATACTTGATGATAGAAAAAAAGAAACACATAAAAGAAAAAGAAATATTTGGACAATTGCCCGACTTCTCAATGGTTAGTCTCTAACTGGCATTGATACACAAATGCACTGGGAGAATTATAGGCCACAAGCCAATTCTACAGAGGCTATTTGTAGAGCCATGTATTTCTAGCAGTACATACATGACTCAGAACAAAAATCTACTAGAAAACAAGCATTCATTTCTTCTATTCTCTGGAAAGAAAAGAAAGATAGCTAGATAGATACATAGGTAGATTGATAGATGTATTACAATCATTTAGAGACCACTGCTACTTGTCCTACTCAGAGACACCTGCTTGCACTTATTCCACTACAATTTGTGGAGCATATGATGAGAAGGAACAAGTGTATGATTTGGCAGAGAACCATTTAGTTTGCCCTTGTTGCATTTCTTTTCATTTGTCAATGGTTCAGGTATATTTCATCTATCATTTGGCGATTGGGGAACAATACCCTATCCATTGCGTACCCCGACCCCTTTGGCTTATAAACAACACCTTTGCGGCCGGATTGAGTCATTTTGACTCTTTGAGAAAACCCTAGATTGGCTGTGCGAAACCCGACTTTTACAAGCTTTGATTTGGTGATTGTGGGCATCTTCCGACGAACCTCTTCGACTGGAAGGAGCTCTGAGCATAGAAGAAGGCTTCCCCGACTCCGGTGTGCAGTCTACATCAACACAGAGCGGAATGAGGGGAGATTGGAGGGCTTCTTGGCACTGGCCGATGAGAGCATCATCGGCAAATAATTCCATCTAACGATTTTTTCAAAGGCAAGTAACTTGTGTATATCACCCATACCCATGTCTAGTAGGTCCCAGGTATTATACAAATTTTTCCTCGTGTCCTGGAAACCCCCATTCACCATGTTTTGTGCGTTCAGTCTGCACTTTTGTAGACAGGAACTTAACAGCCACATCTTGTGTCGTTAAGATCTAGAGTCAGCTTCAGCAGATTGTGCCGTTAACCATGTGGCGGCAGCATCTGTGCTGCAAAGTTCACCAGGATGGACAAAATACATGTTTTGATTCTTATGATCTAAATTCCAGATTTCTGGACATGAGTATATACTGTGAAAATTTTGTATGGTCATGTGCATCCAGTGGAACATGTCATGTAATCAGGTCAAATTTTCATACCTTGTACTGTTTATTAAATTTCTGAAATGAGATATTAAGCATGATTTGGCCTTGTTAATTCATTTATTTAAAATGCATGTTGAATTAGGGATTCAAAATTTTATTGCGATTATATGGTGACTGTATCCATGTGTTAGTACTGCTGGGTGTAGCTGTAATAGTATGAAACATGTTTAAGTGAATTTGACGATAAATATGCTGAAAACCTGCTTTAATTATTATAATTAGTGTACAGATCTGGAAATATGGAAAATGAGCATGTGTTGTATCTACTGCTTGGAAATTATTATAAAATTTCGTACTGGTTGGATACCAGTAGGTGCTATTTCTGATTTAATATAAAAAATGACCATGTTGAGTGTGTTTGTTGTGATTATTTATAATTCAGTAAATTACAGCATGATTAGACTCTTGCTAGAATCATTTGTCAATTACAACAGTAGGGTTGAAATCAGTAATGAGAACCTATGTGGGTATTAACATGCATGAGTATGAAATGATTAGTACATGTGAGTAAAGTAAATAAGTATAATGACGTGTTAATGTGTAATTGTGCTGTTAGTGACACTGTTACCATAGAGGGCTGTGGAACTGTACCGTAGTAAAGTCCCTACGGGAAGGTTCAATGTGTGTGAAATCCTATGGGCAATTAGGATGAAATCTCGGAGGTGGACAAGTACCACTGGTTAGAGTGGAGAGTGCTTCTCCCGATTCTGCGCAGTTAACCAAGGTCTATCACTGTGTTGCCTAGGTGATGGATATGTGAATGTGTATATGTGTGTCCTTCTAGTGGTGGTTTGAACAATGTGTCACGACAATCAAGTGAAAATGTGAATATGTGCATATGATATCATGTGCATTGTGTAAATGTGAAAGTGACCAGTGATAGTGAAAAATGTGATTGGTAATATGAGAAAAGTGACACCATGTGAATTTGTGATTTATTATATTAAAACAACAAGTGAATTGTGTAATTAATGTGAAAAGTGAATGTGAAATATGAATAGAGATCTTGCTAGGTTGCTATTTACTTTATGCTTAGTTCATATTCTAGATGGTGAAATTGTACTATAATGTGGATAATGTTTGAATTGTCAAATCATGTTACATGTATGTGTAGAAGCATGTGCAGGATTATTATATTAAATTGGTTAATGTTTTAAGCATGTATCATGTATTCTATTGCTATAAGTTTTCCATGCGTAGTAGTTTGGATTGAATGAAGCCTGCAACATGTATTAATTCTTATTTTGAAAAGTCAGCATGTGCATATGATATGTGTAAGGATGCCGTGCATAGATTGCTTGCTGGGTCTATTTAGACTCATTCTTGCTTCGGCGTACAGGTGTAGCAGGTGACTCCACTTCCTTGGAGGAGATTGTTAGGAGCGACTCCGAGCGAGAGGAGTAGCTAGTTGTGGAGATCTCTACGTTATGTCTCTTCATTTCATAGTATGTAATTTGAAATTATGTAATTGAGGATGGACAATGTATTTCATTTGGAAGTTGTATTATTGTGGACTTTAGTGTTTTCTTTCATTTAACGTTATATAGACTGTGGATATTAATGATGATGATAGAATGGAAAAATTGTTACTTCTTTTCGCTGTACTCTTTTCTATTCATGTACATCTCATCCTAATGTTTAGTGTGGGTCAATGTCCCACTGTGACGACGTTTGTTATACTGACGTGGATTGGTATAATCGTACCAGTATAAGGAGGGTCGTTATAGTACGGCTCCACAACCCTCTATGGTAGCAGTGTCAATATCGACACAATTTCACATTAAACACATTACTTTCACTTATCCACATGGTTTACGTTATTTACATGCACTTATAATCCATTCATATATGTTTTAAAAACACACCACATGCTTCAATTACAGAACTCAATGTTACTGGTTCACAGTGAAGAATAAACTATAATAAAGCCCTAACATGCTGCTAAACATCGAATTTCACATGATTAAATTCACACACTTAGCATGGTCTAATTACTTTTTTTAAAGATGAACGGTACTCACAGTTGTCAAAATAGTACCAAACTTTTATCATAAGTTCCTTGCATGTAACATATCACATTTCCAATTTTTCATATTTTTTGAACTGTAAAACTAATTTAACAAATTAAATAGTTCTCACGTAGATTATCAGGAATTTCCCTTTAGCATGGTTCACAGTAAAACAGTCGGTGTTAACAGCTTTAAAACTTGAAAACAGTAAGCCCAATATCGTGGAAAATTTCTGAAACTCTAACATGCAACAATTTCATTTATCAGAATTAAATATGATCAAATCATGCTCATTTCTCTAATACAGAAATTATATTAAATATAATTATGCACAGAAATTCGACTGAACCTTATGATAATACCTACTGACCATACTTGACCAACCATAAAATTTACAGCATGTACAGATAATAATAGGTTCGAAATTCATAACATGTAGCTCAAATACATATTTTTAAAAACCTGAAGAACTTGGCGGCAAGGGGGTTGCCGCCAACCAAGGTTAACAGCACACGATGTTGCCGCCAACTCAAGATCTTGACGGCAGCAAGCTTGCCGTCAAGTTCCTATCTGCAGAAAATGCAGATAGAACGCACAAAACATGGAGAAATTGGGGTTCTAGGACACGAGGAAAAATCCAAAAAATTCCTAGGACCTAAAGGACATGTTTAGGGATGAAATCCTCGATAATTGCCTTTGAAAAATTTTCTAATGGGTTAATTAGGTCGAAGAAGCTCTCATCGGCCAAGCTAAGAAGATGCACAAACTCCTCCCGGATCCGATCCTTGTGTTGATACAGACAGCTCACCGGAGTCGAGGAAGATTCACCAAAGATGAGAGCACCTCCTAGTCGATGCAGATCGCCAGAAGAACTCCCAAATCGCCAGATCGAGCCTTGTAAAGTTCAGTTTTTCCCACAAAAAGCCCTAGTTTTCTCAATAGCCAAAAGACTTAACCCGATCAAATCTAGGTGTTTTTATAGAGCTAATGGGTTAGGGTAATGCGTAGATTGGGATCCTACCGTTGGAGGGTAGTTTCCTAATCTAGAACTGGAAAAAATGCAGCCGTTTCCAGATCTGAAACCGCAACAAAAATGGAGAAGTAGATGGCCACTCTGCTGCCGTTTACAGGGAGTCAGCGTCCATCGATCTGGACGTCAACATTGAGTCAACGGCACATTGGTTGCTGTCAACTTGCCCTCAACATCAAGGATATTAACGTTAACTGGCATTTCGGCTAGAACACAGAAATAAATAAACATGCATTCACACATTGAGTACATACATTATATACAATATTATTAAAATATAATATGTACAGAATTACATAAAACAACATGTACAAAATTAAACATGTATGTACATAAGTAAATGAATAACATGCTACTTACAACAAATATCATATGCATATATATACATATACAAACATAACATGAACAAAGTTCAAGTAAAATGAACAAAGTTCGAGGGCCTTACAACAAGAACTTCTTCTTCTGGGAACTAAAACTATAATTATAAAAACTATGAAAAGATCCATAAAAGAACCAATATCAATATAAAAAAAACTCAAGTTTTGAAGAGCAAATAGTTAATTACCCGTAAAAAAACTAATTATCAAATTATAAATCTCAAAAAAAAGAAAACACTTAAATTAACAAAAGTTTACTGACTACCCTTTGCCTACCTAGTTCTAAGTTAGGGAAGAGGATTTAAATGTGGGATAAGCTTAAAAGAAAAAAACAGAGTATCTTATTCTTGAGTTTTGTTAACCAAATAAATATTACAAAAAACATTTGAACCCATATAGGCCGGTTTTGAAAAATAATTGAAAAAAAAAATCATAAATAATAGACTTGAAATCTATTCTTTCTTTCTTTTAGCGAGGAAACCTTTAAACAAAAAAATATCTGATCACTTATCCTTTGATGTTTTACTCTTTGTTTGTTGTGATTATCGAGAACAATATGATTCAAATATTAGTAAAAATAACATTCCTACATAGTCATCTTGTAAATTATATATTGTTTCTTCATATCTACATAGTGATCTTGTAAATTCATATATTATTTGTTCATATCTACATAGTCATCTTGTAAA
Organism: Colocasia esculenta; assembly: GCA_014218235.1. Taxonomy (NCBI): domain Eukaryota; kingdom Viridiplantae; phylum Streptophyta; class Magnoliopsida; order Alismatales; family Araceae; genus Colocasia; species Colocasia esculenta. Next base: position 60,351,968 of record CM024763.1, on the reverse strand, counting down.
TTCATCTATCATTTGTTCGCATGAGATGATAGATGGCTCCAGACATCAAATCTTTGTCCCCCATAAAAAAACTTATTTTGAGAGAGAAGAAAAGAACTTGAGAAGCAAAACATAATTTGGACTTAGAGAAAGGGATTTAAAAGCGGGATAAACTTAAAAGAGATTATTTTACTCTCTTCATATATATGAGATCCCTTCACAAATAAAAAAAAACAAAGTATCTTATTCTTTAGTTTTGTTAGCCAAATAATATTAAAAAAACCATTTGAACTCATATAGGTCGGAAGATCATCTTGTAAAGACTCGTGTTCCGAATCTTTCCGGGTCGTGTGTCTAGGTCCAGGACCTTGTGTGTGTGTGTGTGTATGGGGGGGGGGGGGGGGGGGGGGGGTTGACCATATTGCGTTAGCTTGACCCGTCGCCTCCCTTTTTGATATCGCAACTGTCTGATAAGTCGCGATATGAACGCAACAGGACCTCATGATGCCTTATGACTCAGATTGTCACTATTTGCTTGGTCTATTGTTGAAGCATTTGGGGCATGTGGCTAGGGTGACCAACCTTCCCATGCGTCTTTGGCCTAGACCATGCTCCCATTGCTGCATGGCTTGGGTTTTTAGTTGGTGGCCAATGACAACCCTTTTCTTGTGTTTTGACCATGCTACCCTTGCATGATGGTGACCTTTAACTCCTATCTCCTTGGTAACGAGACCAGCCACCTTGGGGGCTTCTTTCCTCTAGTTTCCTCCACCTTCCCTCTCTCCTGGTGCTCCAACATAGCTTGTGAAGTAACAGCCCTTGGGAGGTTGTGAGTTGAGTGCACCTCTCACTTCCCCTTCCTCTTCCCTTGGTGTTAGTTGAACTAATCCCTCTATGTGCAGATTTTTCTTCTACTCGAGAGCATGTTGGGGTCGTGTATCTTGTAGAGGAGGTGCTTAGAGGCTCTTATCCCAACCCCAAGGCCCTTGCTGAAGGTTTGGTGGAGTTCGAGTCACAAGTTGGTTGAGCTTTCACCTATGTAGTGAACCCATTTGTGTTTGCTTATCTTGTTCCCTTATCCTTTATCCTCCTTAAGATCCTTATGGTGGAATATCTTCTTAATGTGTTAGGGTTACAATGTCAAAATTTGGGGTTGATCCAACGGGTGGATTAACAGATCCTGTTTGGGTTATATGAAGGAGTAAAAGGGTTAGCCTGTGTGACATCTTCTGGTATTTTGAGTAGTTCTTGTTGTGTACTATGCGTTCAATGATGCATAATATATGAAAGGAAACTAGGCCTGTAGTACTAGCATTTGTATGAAGAGAGACTTCTCTGATTCCATTGTTTTCATGTAGGAATAATGCTTTTTTTTTTTGCTTCAATTTTGGTAGGTTAACCTAAGGTGACATATCCACATTATTGTGCTTAATGCATGCATTTGAATGGTCCTTTTCCTCTGATTTTTGGGTTGAGGTCTGAGGGTTTGTAGAGTTACATGATTTGTGAATTGAGCCCTAATGAGTGGGTTGATCATTGAGCATTGCATCTTAATGCCCTGCTCAGGTCACTCAAAGAAGGGTCTTGATAGGGTCAAGATAATTATTTTTCTGCTCTTAGATTCCTGCATGTATGTGGCTTAAAGTAGGATATATCGTTTCTATCACGTTAAGGACTAACCAGATTTAATTTTATGATTTAGGCCCTATAACTTGGATATCTAAGTGTGTTTTCTCGAACAGACCCTACCAACCCAATTCAGCTCAGTTAGATGCTTAGTCTTAGGGGGGCTCCAAGGTTTTAAATCATTTAATTACGGTTAGTTGATGTCTTTAGCATTTGGGAATTATTTTAGGATTCATATTAGAGGTAGATAAGCATGTTTCGACCATGAGTTTCCCTCTTGTTCAGAGTTCGGCTGGGCTAACTGAGCAGAACATAAGGTTTTTGTAGCACCCCGAAAATTTTAGTATATAAAGAAATCAAATTTAAATAAAAGTGTTGGAGGGACTTCCAACATTATATATTAATGATGACCCAATATCATAAGCGGTCAATGGACCTCAATTGGCCCAATAATCAAATAAAGCTAGAAAATGCATGGAAATTCGTAACTCTAAATAGGCTGAAATTGGAAAGAGGCAATTTGAGTTGAATTGGGATGCAATCATGCATTCTTGGCAACCCAAATTGTGCCTATCTATGGTGGGAGTTTCCTAAAGCCTCACACACTCTAAGGAGAAGGAATCCTCAAAAGATAGGAAACTGCCTGTCAAAACCGCAGCTTAGCTTCCTAGTTATAATAGGACTCCTAAAACACCCGGTTGCTTAATACACCAAAACCTAGGAACGAGTTTTAGAACGCTGGGTTGTGTGGAGAGTTTCTTGGTGGCTGGGGAGCAGAGATCATCCACACCAAGGCGTTCTTCTTCCCCTGTTTCGTCTGCTGCGACCTGCACAGACCATCTCTTGAAGTCAACCAAAGGTGAGTCAAATCTAAACCAAACCTTGCAAGGCTTATACCCCTGGAAAGAGGGTCAAGGCTACGTGTAACCCAAGTGGAATTATCAAATTCCTGCAGTATACTCGGGAGCAGTAAGCGTTCCTCCAAGTGGTCTGAACACGAGTTTTCTGTGAAAAACGAGACTTTCAACCCAGAAGGTAGGTTTTTCTCGGGCCAAACCTTAATATATCCTATACCAATGTGTAGAGCAACAAGTTAACATTCGTTTCCCACTGGTTTCATCGAACTCTAATGAGTTTATTTTGAGTTATAAGTGTTTTCCCAAAGTCGTGCACTGTTAGGGCTTTTTTTCGTTCTTCTTATTATGCACGTGATTCGAGACCGAATGTGACTAAACTCCTTCACAAAAGTCTTCTATTCGAAGTCACAATCATATTTTATGTTGGACGTTTTGTCCAAAAGTCCTTGGTTAGAGAGTTACATGCGTGGGAATAGAGTCACTGCAGATACTGGGATTTCGGGCTACACTTGACGTTTTGTTCTTCATCTGTTTTCTCGGGATTCGAGAGAGATGTGATTGATCAAACCCCCAACATCAAAGTTCTTCTACTAGTTGTCCTTGTCATCTTCGTGTCGAACATTTTGTATAATGTCATTATTTAGAGAGTTATAAGATGGGTAAGTGAATCGCTGCATGAGACATGTTTTCAGGTCACACTTGACCATATGCTTTGTCATGGAGGGCAGCTAGTGTCGACACTACCTCATTAGTGTCGACACACTGTCCCAAGGCAGCCCAGAGAGTGTTCTGGAAGCCCTCTAGTGTCGACACTACCGCATCTAGTGTCGACACCCTGTCCCAAACAGCCCAGAAAGTGTTATGGGAAAGCCATCTAGTGTCGACACTACCTCATCCAGTGTCGACACACTGTCCCAGTTTCATCCAGAAAGTTCTGGGAAACTGATCTAGTGTCGACACTACCTCATCTAGTGTCGACACACTGTCCCATATTTTCCAGAGGTTTTCTGGAACCTGTCTCTAGTGCCGACACTACTTGAACTAGTGTCGACACTACCGACCAGGTTCTCATGTTTTTGCTTGTGAGCATGGTGTCGACACCAGCATGGGTTGTGTCGACACTACCTTTACAAGATAATGCATTTTTGGTTCTGTTCATTACATAAGGTCTATTTAATGCTTAATTGTTTAACCCATTGAAAAATTCTTAATTACATGAATATTATTCTAATTGCTTCATTAATGATATGATCATATATGAAACTTGTGATTTACTCTTGTTACCATTCTAGCTTGCTTAAGTGAAATTTTATCTTAAATCTTGTAAACACATGTGTAGGTAAATGCATTGTTCATTGCATGCCATCATGTTAAGGTTTTTCCGAGAGTTTGAGACCGACGGATTGTGAATTACACATGTGCATTTCTACACACTTATACATCTAGGGCGTGCACTTCCTTCTCTTCTTGTTCTCGTGAGGGGAAATTGCCATCTAGACTAAAGCTATTAATGTAAAGATTGAACTAAATTGTAAATCTTATCATTCAGTTGCCAAATTTATCTCTTGACTATTGTCCTCATGGAATCATGTTCAATTTATTTATTTCTTCTCATCATCATTACGAACATGACATTACACATGCTTATTTTTTTGAAACTCTCATTGGCCATTATTAATGACTGTGATATCTACATTTAAAATTTTACATGAGATGGCTGACAGGGCACGGAGTGTGTCCAAGGGCTCCAGTCTAGCCCCAATGACGGTGAGTCATAAATATACTGTTAACCATGGGGTATAATGATTACTGGCGTTGCATCTACGCTGGGAGTATTTTCTTGCTTGTTGAATGTTAGATACATAACCACATACACGTGTCCTGGTGTACATTCTTGATGGATCTTTTCTTGGTGTACTTTGTCTACGTGCCTGATTAGTGTTACTTGAACGTGCTTGTGCAATCTTGCTTGCTTGCTTGCGTGATATGGCCATCCTGCATTTATTGCAACTAGTGATATCTTGTTTTCTTGAAAACTATACTGACATCAAGTGAAATCTTGCGTGCTTGTGCAAAGTGATCTATTGCTAGTTCTTTCTTGGCATCTTGTTCAAAAATCTTATTCTATCTTGTCACTCTATCCAACTTGTTTTATATATCCGTTTTAATGAGTTTTGTACGTACTTGCATATCATTCATCGTACTTGCCTAGTTCTAAAATGTTAATCACTTATATCATGCCCGCACATTGAGATATAAATCCTACTGGGCTAGTTTGCTCATCCCCTACCTTTTCCCAATCTAAGTGACTATGAAGTTCAAGAGGAGAGCAAGTCGAGGATGGAATGCATCCGAGTGATGAGCGTCCCAATTATGAGTCTAGTTATCGTAGTTATTTTGAGAGTTAGAACCTGTAGTAGGAAGTGAGGGTAATGTACTTTCCTTTTTATTGAGTCTTAGTCCTGTATTAGTTTATCTGAGACAAATATGAGATTGAATACAATTTATATTGAGTTCAACATTTGGGCTCTATTATGATGTTGTGTTGATACACATTTAATGCGTGCTAGCTAGAGGCTTATTTGCCAACTGTCCACGTCTCGGAATATCGACTCGAATTCTTCGAAAAAATATCCGCTGCGTAATTCTCGGGACGTGACAGTTAGTGGTATCAGAGCCTAGGAATACCAAATAGGATATGTCTCAGGAATAGGAGATACCTATGGAACCTAGGTCATGAAAAATAAATATAATACCTGTGAGAATGGTAGAGACTGGGAATATGTTAGAAGAATAAAACACTCCTACCCATTGACTCTTATAATGTATCTAGAGACATTAATTAGTTTCCATCTTTTCTCAGAACCCTCATAGCACTCTTACACAACTGCAATGGCTCGCAACCAGTGGCAAGCTATGCATGACACTGTGGCTGGACTTACGCAGGCCCTGCAAAATGTAGTTCAGGCTGGAAATCAGGCTGGAGCTGCAAGGAATGGAGCCGGTGATCTGCACCGAAATTTTAGGAGTTTAAACCCTCCTCGTTTCTCTGGATCCCCTGACCAAGATGAAGTAGAAAATTGGCAAGAGGAAATCGAAAGGATTTTCCAAGTAATGCAATGCAACAATAGGGAGAAAGTGGTACTGCCACTTTCCAACTTACCAAGGATGCTCGCGCATGGTGGAAGGCCACATCGGCCCACCTGCCAAACGTAGCTGAACTAGAGTGGGCCGGATTCCTGGAGATATTCGGGAAAATATTTCTCTGAGAGAGTGAAGAGAAGAAGGCGGCAGAGTTTGCTGTACTGAAATAAAAGAACATGCCTGTGGCTGAGTATGAAGCTCAGTTTGCTCGTCTGGTAGTGTATGCTCACATCTTGTGGGCACAGAAAGGCTGAAAGCCAACCGTTTCATGGATGGACTCAGGCCCATGTTCCTTGACAGGCTCGAACCACACAACATTCAAACTTACACTGAGATGGTCCAAAGAGCTCAGCTCGTGTAGGACACCATGCTAAGTAGAGAGCATGAGGCAAGGACAACTCTAAGCCGATCTTTGCAATAAGGGGCACCTAACACTGTTTCCAACGTTTCGTAGCAAAATAACACTCAACATAACACAGAGCCAATGCTGATAGATGCGGGCGTGAGTAAAAGAGTCAAAGTGGAAGGTATAGTCGTCGAAACCTGCAAGTTTGGTGATAACCAGGAAAAAAACACCGAGCTGAGGAATGCTGAAGAGCTCGGGGCATGCTTGAGATGTGGTGTCGTGAAACACCGTATTCCGAATTGTCCTATTCTGATGCCCGAGCCCTGTTGCCCAGCTAGCTAGCCCAGAGGGGGGGTGAATGGGTTATTAAAACTTCTATCTCTGATTAAAACCTGTTTACTGAAAGGATTGCACAACTTAATAACAAGGTTAGAGTTAGAGCAAATAAGACAACAACCACACAAAACACATCCACAAGACACAAGGATTTTTATCCTGGTTCGGAACTCCTCTCCACAGGAGACCTACGTCCAGTCCCTGAGCAATACCTCATTTCACTACCAAGGGTACAATCCCCCTTATGGATCCTTACACCCAGCCTCAACTGGTCTTCCTTCAACCTGAAGGAAAAACGACCACCCTGGATACCACCAGGTCTTCCTTCGTCCAGAAGGGACACAACTAAAGAAGAAAAGTGTGAACAGGCTTCAGACTCTAGCTTAACAGGCTACAAGCTGAAGCTACAAGGCCCGAGAGAGAAATAGATTTAGCAAGGTTTTCTCTCCAAGGACTACACAAGCTCTCACAAATAAATCTCCTTTGATCACTGAGAGCTAAGAGCTAAGAACTAAGTTGGAGTGGAAGCTTCGCTCTTCTTTTCAATCTTCTGAAGACTCGAAGAGATGGTATTTTTCTTTTTGAATGCAAGTCTTGTTCTCTCTGTCTTCTTTTTTCTTCTCCGTCTTGAGTCTTTTATTTATACTTCTGATTCAAATTTGAACGTTGAAGTGTCCGTTGTCTCTTATCCTGGTGTACGTTAGACTGGTCACCAAGGAAGCTTCTGATCTTCAGTCTTTTATCCTTAGTACACGCCAGAAAATGTTTTAGAATCTTGTATCTTGTATCCAACGTTGTACAGATGAGTCTTGTCAGATATCTGCAAGCATATCAACAATAATAGAGGACAGCTAGGACTGTCGTTGATTGTTAGTTACAGATGGAACATATATTGCAATATATAGCAAGGCTCCGTTCTGTCTAAAAAGTACGTAGACAGAGTAGCATGGAAATAGAAGATATTGTCTGCATGCATGGAGATACGATCAGAGAGCATTTAATGCGTAGCAGTCAACACAAGATATGACTTTGACTTTTCAACGCTATAAAAGCATTATACTGATACAGCAAGAAATTCGATATAAATAATCCTGATGCTTTCATGACTTATGAAATCGTTATGAGTTATAGCAAGTCGTTATGACACTTATCAAGTTTTATGACTGTAAAGAAGTTATGAACTCTAAAGAATCGTTATAATTCTAAGAAATCGTTACATCAATCGTTATTTCAAAGAAATCGTTATGAACTCTAAAGAAATCGTTATGAACTCTAAAGAATCGTTACAGCAATCAAGTCGTTTGATTTTCAAGAAATCGTTATGAACTCTAAAGAAATCGTTATGAACAGAAATCGTTACAGAAATCAAGTCGTTATGAGTTTCAAGAAATCGTTATGAACTCTAAAGAAATCGTTATGAATTCTAAAGAAATCGTTACAGCAATCAAGTCGTTATGAGTTTCAAAGAAATCGTTATGAACTCTAAAGAAATCGTTACGGCTAGAGAGTCGTTGCGAGTTCTAAAGAAATCGTTACGGCTAGAGAGTCGTTGCAGTTCTAAAGAAATCGTTACGAGGTCTAAAGAAATCGTTACGCTAGAGAGTCGTTGCGAGTTCAAAGAAATCGTTACGAGGTCTAAAGAAATCGTTACGGCTAGAGAGTCGTTGCGAGTTCTAAAGAAATCGTTACGAGGTCTAAAGAAATCGTTACGGCTAGAGAGTCGTTGCGAGTTCTAAAGAAATCGTTACGAGGTCTAAAGAAATCGTTACGGCTAGAAGTCGTTGCGAGTCTAAAGAAATCGTTACGACAGAAGTCGTTACGGTTCTAAAGAAATCGTTACGAGGTCTAAAGAAATCGTTACGACAGTCAAGTCGTTACGGGTTCTAAAGAAATCGTTGCGATGTCTTAAGGAATCGTTGCGATATCGATTTGTTTTGAGTTTTCCGGTCAAAGAAAATCGTTCTGCTTATCAAAGAAGTCGATACAAAGACTTGGACAGAATGAGAGATGAGACTTACCTGATTGTCTTGAACTTTCATTTTTCTTTTATTTCCTGTTCTCAAGCTCAAGTAATCCATTAGTACTATTTGTTAATCATCAAAATTAATATATAAATAAATGAATTATTTATTATGGGGACAGTTTGGTCATCAATCTCCCCCTTTTGATGATGACAAATATACTAAACATCATACAAAAAATTAAACATTCATGTTTTTCAGATTGACTTTAGTTTTCTCCCCCATTTTGTCAATAAGCAAAAAGATAGGCTGAGAGACAAAGAAGAGAGATCATTGTATTAAGTATGAGAAAGGTAGTACAAGGGGATAACAAGGAGGCATGCTGTGAGATGACAGCCCATGCCTTGATCTCAAGGTCTTCAAACGTCTGTTGGAAAACCCCAGAAGCAACAGAGAAGTTAGGACCCATGGATTGGGTGGCCCTTTGAATGTACAAAGCCCTTTGCTGATCCAAGAATTCTGCATACTGATCTGGGTCCAGAATGAATCTGAAGTAAGTGCTTTTTCCGAAGCTGGCACGATGGAGAAATCTATCCAAAGAGATTGGATAGAAGAGCTTCTGATCTATCAGATCCTGCTTCAGAGCGAAGAAAGCTGTATATCTAGCTGCCCACTGAACATAAATCTCTTGAATAGGATTTATGGAGTTGAGATCCATGAAGGCTTCAGCTGAGAGAGGGCTTATTTTGATGAACCAAGGAACTGTTGATGGCCTCTAACTGAAGGTGGGTTTCCTTGTAGATGATTGCCCACACGGAGGGTGTAAGCCTTTCACACTCAGAAATGAGTGGAGCCAAAACCTGAGAGGAGATGCGGCCAGAGTGGTATTCTCTGAAGATAAACCGCAGGAAGGAGGGCAGTCTGCTCTGCTTGGCTGACATTCTACCCATCTGCTTGGCAAACATGTCAAATGCATGGGATCCTGCATCTGAATCAAATACTAGGGAATGCAGCTTTGGCAAAAGGACTAGAGAGTCAATCCGGATATCAGCAAAATTCACTGTTAGGGGATATTCACTGGACGTTCGGATCTTAACATTACTATAGCTGAATGGAATTGAGAGAACTGGACTTCTGGCAGTTTGTTCAGGAAGCAGAAGTCACTGTACTGCTGGAAGCTTTTGGCAATGCGGATCTCTTTCAAGATGAAAGGACCCCACAAATTCTTATGCTTGAGAAAGAACCACTCAGAGAGAGTGAGAGAATGAGCTCCATGTGTAATGGATTCGGCCCTGGCAGTCAAGAACTTGTTGTATTGAGCTTTGTTGCCCTTGACATTTGCCCACTGATCTTCAGTCTTGAACTCAGTCCCCTCAAAGATTTTGGATTTATGAAAGTGGGATAACTGGGTAAGAGGAAGAACAATATTTAGGTGCTCAGTAAGGTTGAGGAAGGGAATACCATAAATGGTGGAGAGGATGCACTTTTGAAGATATTCCTTATAAAGGAATCTTTTGTGAGGTTCAAGGGTAAGAGAGTACCAAAGAGGAGGAAATAAGGAGGAGGATGGAAGCAGAGGATGATTGTTTCCTCTTTTTCTTGGCAGGACTGGGAGGATCAGTCCTGTGGATATGAGTGGCAGTGTAGAGAATGGTGGAAAGGGTATTTCTCTCAAAGTCATCCGGCAAGTTTGTGTCAAAGACACCAAGTAGAGGAGGATTTTCTGGAATAAAAGTAACAGAGGAAGGAGGAGTAGGAGGATAGAAAGGTGTTTGGGATTGAAGGATGAAGTGGGTTGAATTGGAGTGGTTTGAGTTTGAGGTGATGAGGGTGAGAAATGATGGGCTGAGGTGTGAGAAGGAGTAGGAGAGAAGGTAGGTTGAGATGAAATGATAGAGGATGATGGTTGGGTGCGAGGTACTGGGTGTTTTATAGTTGGTGGAGCAGGAGGGGCTGTGAGAGGAGAGGTAGGTGAGGACAAAATTGGAGTTGCAAGATTTGAAGTGTCAGGGCCGAAGTAGCTGACATGGGCTCTTTCCCTTTGGCTTCTCTGACAACTGAAGAGGGTCCTGATGACCCTGAAGCTTGCCCTGATGGCCCTGGTGGCCCTGATGCTTGAACTGGTAGCCCTGTTGGCCGAGAGACTTCTGCTGGAGGCCCTGGTGGCCTAGGAACTTCAGCTGGACTGCTCTGAGTGGGTGCAGGAGGGACACCACTAGACCTTGAAAGATTAGCCAGCAAATTCTTCATATCAGATCTCTTTATTGAACCACCTCATTGCATTTCGAATTGAGGATAGATCAGAGGAGGTTGAAGCTTGATTAGAGATAATGCCCTGAACACTTGTCTGAACGGATGACAAGACTTCTCCTTGAGCTTTCAACAATGCCATAATAGGCTTCAGATTGACTTTTCTGTGACTCTTTCTTGGCCTTTTGTGAGCCACTCTCTTTTGCTTCCCTTGCTGAATGACAGGCTCCTCAAGATTGATATTGCTTGCACCTGGGCCTTCACTAACAGGAACACTGGCAGGAGGTGGAATTTCCTCAATGCCTACTTGCTCCCCCTGACTAGGAGCGGGGAGTTCAACACTTTCTTGCTCCCCCTTAGCAGGAGCTTCTTCCAAACAACTTTCTCCAAGTGGCCTTCTGCCACGGATTCAGGCACTTCAGGTTCAAAGAGACTTTGCTCCCCTTGGCTAGGAGCTTCGTCCATGACCACATCTTGTTGAGTACCTGCTTGTACCTCAACATTAGCAATTGTTTCAGACAGAATTTCTGTATGGCCTGGTGCCATAGCTTCTTCTTCAACACATCCACCTTCTTTAGAAGTAGCTGAGGTGGAGGGAATGGAATCCAATACTTCTCTTAAGATTGAGGCGACTAAGGTGGTGGGCAAAGAGTCTGCCACACCAGCTGCACCTTCTTCCAACTGAACTTCTGGAGAATGAGAGATAATCTCCACAACAGGTGAGACTGAACCTTCTGCCTGGCTGGACACAACTGGTACTGCTGCTTTGAACAACTGCTGCTCTGCTGCTACTGCTCTGCTTCTGCTGCTGCTCTGCTGCTGCTGCTTCTTCTGCTCTGCTGCTGCTTCTGCTGCTTGCTTCTGCTGCTGCTTGCTTCTGCTGGCTCTTCTTCTTCTGCTGCGCTCTGAACTGAATATCCCCAATAATTGCTTCTCCTTCAGCCACAGAGGATTTTGACCAATTCCATCTTGCACTGAAAAACCACTCTTCTTCAGGTTTCTGGACCTTATAGACTGGCCCATCTTCTCTACTACTGCTCCACACATCTACTCCGAAATGCTTGAAAATCCTGGTGAGTAGATGACATAAGGCAAGGAAACATTTAGCTTGCTCTTTGTTTCCCAGATTTGAGTACTGGCAAATTTCATTCTCTCAATCATAACTGCGGCCAGATTTATCTCCTTGTTCTGGATTACCCAGAACATCAAGTCTGAGTCTGCCCTAGTGCATGAAGAAAAGGTAGCACTCCGAGGAACTATGATTTGGCAGACAATAAAGTGGAGCAAACGATTGAAAGCTGACATCTGATTATATCCAATTTTCCATCCTTCAGCTTAAACCCTGGACCAATAATGCCAAGACCCTTAGCTTCATCATTTACTGAGTCCACACCACTAAGCCTGATGTCTTCACTCCAAACAACTCATGCAACAGATCATAATCTATCTTGATCTGGGTGCCCTTTACTGTGGAGACAAGGGACCCATCTGCCTCTGATTTCAAACAAATGAAAAAGGCTTTCACAAGGTCCGGTAGCTACCTCGGTGAGAGTAACAACATCCATCCACTGCATTCTTCTCAAGGCTTCGACTAAACTGGACATGCCACTCTTCTCAAGATTCTGAACATCCACTGCCTTATTTCCGCAAATCTTCGTCTTCACAAACGTAAACCTCTCTTGCTCCTTTGGGGACAATACTCAGCACTGTAGCCCCCTACGCTTCCGGAGATCATCGGAGCGGCCATGGGTTAGAGAGAAGGAGATTCTGGTGAAGGGACGGAAGAGGTGGAAGCTCTCTCGAAGGGATTCTTCGCGGGAAGAGAGAAAGCTTCGAAAGTTGCAGAGAGTCGATCCCAAAATCGTTAGGGCATCGGCTTTGGGTGAACGGATAGAGGATAAAAGGTAAAGGTAGAAGACAAGTCGTTCTCAGAACGATTTGAATAATTATTACTATTTTATCGAAAAGTGAAGCGCCAGAGGCAGTAAAGCCAGAAAACGACAAAATCGTTTGACGGGTCAAACAGCTTTTAATACGATAGCGGTCAAGGAATGTAGACAAACTGAATTTTGCTCATTGTTAAAGAGGGAAAATTTCATTTCTATCTGAAAATTTTTATGCCAATAAAATTACAGAGATCTTTTCACACATTGCACATCCCTAATTCCCTTCTAAGAGATGTAAATCTCTCTTCAGGTAGGGCTTTTGTGAAGATGTCTGCTAATTGACCATTTGTATCTATAAAAGAAATTTCTAAATTACCACTAGCTACGTGGTCTCGAATAAAATGATATCTTACCTCAATGTGCTTAGTCCTTGAGTGCTGAACTGGATTTTTGGTGAGGTTGATGGCACTTGTATTATCACACAATAGTGGAATTGATTTGATGTGAATTCCGAAATCCTCAAGTTGTTGCTTTATCCAAAGAAGTTGTGTACAGCAACTTCCAGCAGCAACATATTCTGCCTCAGCTGTTGATAAAGCTACTGAATTTTGTTTCTTGGATGACCATGATATTAAACATCCTGCAAGAAACTGACAACAACCACTGGTGCTTTTTCTATCTACTTTGCATCCAGCATAATCAGCATCTGAATATCCTACTAATTCTATTTCACAAGATCTAGGATACCAGAGACCTAAATCATGAGTTCTAGCCAGATATCTAAATATTCTTTTTACTGAAATTAAATGAGACTCTCTAGGGTCTGCCTGATATCTAGCACACATGCACACACTAAACAAAATATCTGGTCTACTTGCAGTTAAGTAAAGTAATGATCCTATCATACCTCGATAATTCTTTTGATCTACCTTTTTACCTTTTTGATCACTGTCCATTCTGATTGATGTGCTCATTGGGGTTGATAAAGGCTTTGCATCTTCAAATCCAAATTTCTTTAACAGCTCTTTGGTGTACTTGGCTTGACAGATATGAGTGCCATCCTTCCCTTGCTTAATTTGCAATCCAAGGAAGTAGCTTAGCTCCCCCATCAAGCTCATTTCGAATTCTCCCTGCATAAGCTTTTCAAAGTACTTGCAAAGAGATTCATCAGTAGATCCAAAAATATCATCTCTACATATATTTGCACAAGAAGTATATGTTTATCCTTAGACTTTATAAATAATGTACTATCTACTTTACCTCTAGTGAAACCATGATCTAATAAGAAAGTACTGAGCCTTTCATACCAGGCTCTAGGTGCTTGCTTCAAACCATATAAGCCTTATGTAGTTTAAATACATGATTTGGAAATTCGAGATCATCAAAACCTGGAGGTTGTTCAACATAAACTTCCTCCTTGATAAAACCATTTAAAAAGGCTGATTTGACATCCATTTGAAATAGTTTTAAATCAAATGCAGATGCATAAGCAAGTAAAATCCTAATAGCCTCAAGTCTAGCTACAGGTGCATAGGTTTCATCGAAATCTATGCCTTCCTCTTGGAGTAGCCTTGAGCTACCAGTCTGGCCTTGTTCCTTAAGATTATTCCAGACTCATCCAGTTTATTTCTGAACACCCACTTGGTGCCAATAACTGAATGATTGGATGGTCTAGGAACAAGTGACCATACTTGGTTTCTCTTGAACTGATTTAGTTCATCTTGCATGGCTAATATCCAAGATTCATCAGATAAAGCTTCATTGACTGTCTTAGGCTCTATTTGAGAAACAAAGGCTAAATAATCACAAGGAATTACATTACCTCTTGTTCTTACCCCTACAGATGGATCACCAATAATGTTTCAGGAGGGTGATCTTTCTGATGTCTCCATTCTTTTGGAAGATTTTCATGTTGAATTTCAGTTTGCTGCAGTTCTTCCAGAGGAGGATCATCCTTGTCCTTAATTGAGGTATTCCTTAATTTTTCAGACAAGTCATCTGCATCATCAATGTCACTAATTTCTTCCTTTTTCAAGGAAGGGTTAGATTCATCAAAATAACATGTACAGATTGTTCAATTAATAAGGAACGTTTATTGAAAACTCTATAACCTTTGGGTTTAGAAGAGTACCCCATAAAGATGCCTTCATCTGATTTGGCATCCAACTTACCAATGTCCCTTTTTCCATTGTTGTGGATGAAGCAAGGACATCCAAATATTCTGAGTGGCTGATCTTTGGCTTCTTTCCTTTGTAGAGTTCATAAGCAGTCTTCTTCAGAATCGGCCTGATCATCACTCTATTAATGATATAACATGCAGTGTTGATAGCTTCGGCCCAGAAGTATCTTGGCAAATCATATTCTGATAACATGGTTCTTGCCATATCCAAAGAGTTCTGTTTTTCCTCTCAGCAATTCCATTCTGTTGAGGTGTCCTTGGGGCTGAGAAGTTGTGCTCGATTCCTTGATCATCACAGAACTTTGCAAACTTTTCATTCTGAAACTCACCACCATGATCTGATCGGATAGAGACAATTGTGAACTTCTGATCTTTCTGAACTTTCTTACTGAAGCTGACAAAATTTTCAAATGTGTCATCTTTGTGCTCTAGAAAGGATACCCAAGTGAATCTTGAATAATCATCAACTATTACAAATCCAAAATTCTTTCCTCCTAGACTGGTAGTCCTCATTGGCCCGAATAAATCCATATGAAGTAGTTCTAATGGCTTTGAGGTGGTTACTACAGTCTTTGACTTGAAAGAGCTCTTGGTGTGCTTTCCTCTTGCACAAGGTTTGCAAATGCTGTCCAAGCTAGAATTGACCTTTGGCAATCCTTCAACTAGCTTTCTTTTCTGAGCTTATTCAAACCGTCCAAGCTGCAGTGGCCCAATCTTCTGTGCCACAACTCTGTTGATTGATCTTTGTTAGCTGCCAAACACACGTCTTGATCCTTGAGTTCTTCTAGATAGAGTACATACAGATTTCTTTCTCTATAAGCTTCAAAAATGACTGCTCCATCCTTTAATATACTGCACTTTGATTCTTGGAACTGAATCTGATGGCCTTTGTCACACAACTGGCTGATGCTGATGAGATTATGCTTTAACCCTTTGACCAGCATCACATCTTCAATTACTGATCTTCCTTTGATGTTTACGGATCCACTTCCTATTACTGTGCCTTTTCCATTATCTCCATATGTGACTGTTCCTTCTTCATCTTGGAGATTAACAAAAGCTTCTGGTTCCCTGACATGTGCCTTGAGCATCCACTATCCAAATACCATTTGGATGCTTTTGATTTTCCCTGAAAATTAAACACTAAGTTTTAGGTACCCAAGTTCTTTTGGGTCCTGAGAGGTTAGTACCATTTATTTTTCCTTTTATTATCCATTTTTGTTCTTAGTGGGACATGTTGCTTTGTTATGTCCTAGTTTGTTACAATGGGTACAGCAGGTTTATTCTATTATTCTTTCAACTGGAGTATATTTAAATTTTTTATGTTCTTTATCCTTTTCGGATATAAATTCAGGAGTTGGATAATGTTGGAAAGACTTTGTTTCTTCATTTTCCGAGGGAGTATAACCAAAACCATGTTTCTTCTTGGTTGATCTTTTAGCTCCACTCATCATTAGAAGAGGTTTGTTATTTGTGAACTTGTTTAGGTGCTTGTTAAATGTTCATTTTCTTTATTTAATTTTTCTATTCTGTTTTAAGTTCACTCAAGTCTTCTTGTTTTTCTAGATGATTTATTTTCTTATTCTTCTCTTTTAAATCTTCACATAGTAATTCACTCCTTCTTTTATGTTCAGTTATTGTTTTTCAAGTTCTTCATTTTCTGTTTTTAGGTCTGAGTTTGTATTTTCTAAACAGGTTAATTTTTCTTACTAATTTTAAGTAATTTACATACTTCTTTATATTTTTCATAAAGTTCATTAAAAGCACTTTCTAATTATCAGAATCTGAATCATTGCATGAATCAAAGGAAGAGTCAGAAGTTACCTTGTCTTCGGTGTTGGCCATGAAAGCCAAGTTGACTTCTTCACCTTCACTGCTTGAGCTTGACTCACTGTCTGAGTCACTGCTGTTCTCCCAAGCAGCTGCCATTGCTTTCTTTTTATACTTCTTGAATCTTCTGAAGTTGTCCTTCTTCTTATGATCATTCTTTTTGAGCATTGGACAATCTGCCTTGATGTGTCCAGGCTTCTTGCATTCATAGCATATTACTTCTCCTTTCTTTTGATCCTTTACTTCTGGTTTTCTGAAGTCTTTGTTCTTCTTGAAAATCTTCTTCCGGACTGATACTTCTTTTTCTTTGCTAATATTCTCTGAAGTCTTCGAGACAGCATGGCTTCTTCATCATCACTGTCTTTGCTACCTTCACTGTTTATCCAAAGATTCTTCTGATATCTCATCATTCGCTTTGAGAGCATTAGATTGCTTCCTTCTGCTGGAGGATTCTCCTAATCTCTCCATGTTTATCTCGTGAGCCATGAGAGATCCTATTAACTTTTCCAATGACATTAATTTTAAATCATTGGCTTCTTCAATGGCTGTTACTTTTGGAGTCCATGAAGATGGTAGAGATCTGAGGACTTTTCTAACCATGTCTGGTACATCATAAACCTTTCCCAATCCAGCTAATCCATTTGTAATGTCTGTGAATCTGCTGAACATCTGAGTTATTGATTCACCTGACTGCATCTGGAATCTTTCATATTGAGCTACTAGAATATCTATTCTCGTTCCTTTACCTTGTCTGTCCCTTCATAGGTAATTCTGAGCTTTTCCCACATCTCCATTGCGGATTTGCAGGCTGAGACTCTATTGAATTCTTTCTTGCTTAGGGCACAGCATAATATGCTCTTGGCTTTGCAGTTTAAGGATATTCTTTTCCTATCATCATCTGTCCACTGAGCCTTAGCGTTTGTGACCAAAAGATCACCTTCTTCTACAATGGACCAGATTGTGTAATCATGACCTTGTAGAAAATATTCCATTCTAGTCTTCCAGTAGGTGTAGTCTTCTCCATCGAACAAGGGAGGCCTGTTGACTGACTGACCTTCGAAGTTGCTTTGGGCTGCCATAGATCTTTGCTCTTCAGATCGTTGGATCTTCTTCTTTGTCGAAGAGACGGGCTCTGATACCACTTGTTGCCCAGCTAGCTAGCCCAGAGGGGGGGAATGGGTTATTAAAACTTCTATCTCTGATTAAAACCTGTTTACTGAAAGGATTGCACAACTTAATAACAAGGTTAGAGTTAGAGCAAATAAGACAACAACCACACAAAACACATCCACAAGACACAAGGATTTTTATCCTGGTTCGGAACTCCTCTCCACAGGAGACCTACGTCCAGTCCCTGAGCAATACCTCAGGATTTCACTACCAAGGTACAATCCCCCTTATGGATCCTTACACCCAGCCTCAACTGGTCTTCCTTCAACCTGAAGGAAAAACGACCACCCTGGATACCACCAGGTCTTCCTTCGTCCAGAAGGGAACACAACTAAAGAAGAATGTGTGAACAGGCTTCAGACTCTAGCTTACAGCTACAAGCTGAAGCTACCAAGGCCCGAGAGAGAATAGATTTAGCAAGGTTTTCTCTCCAAGGACTACACAAGCTCTCACAAATAAAATCTCCTTTGATCACTGAGAGCTAAGAGCTAAGAACAAGTTGGAGTGGAAGCTTCGCTCTTCTTTTCAATCTTCTGAAGACTCGAAGAGATGGTATTTTCTTTTTGAAATGCAAGTCTTGTTCTCTCTATCTTCTTTTTCTTCTCCGTCTTGAGTCTTTTATTTATACTTCTGATTCAAATTTGAACGTTGAAGTGTCCGTTGTCTCTTATCCTGGTGTACGTTAGACTGGTCACCAAGGAAGCTTCTGATCTTCAGTCTTTTATCCTTCAGTACACGCCAGAGAAATGTTTTAGAATCTTGTATCTTGTATCCAACGTTGTACAGATGAGTCTTGTCAGATATCTGCAAGCATATCAACAATAAATAGAGGACAGCTAGGACTGCGTTGATTGTTAGTTACAGATGGAACATATATTGCAATATATAGCAAGGCTCCGTTCTGTCTAAAAAGTACGTAGACAGAGTAGCATGGAATAGAAGATATTGTCTGCATGCATGGGAGATACGATCAGAGAGCATTTAATGCGTAGCAGTCAACAGACAAGATATGACTTTGACTTTTCAACGCTATTAAAAAGCATTATACTGATACAGCAAGAAATTCGATATAAATAATCCTGATGCTTTCATGACTTATGAAATCGTTATGAGTTATAGCAAGTCGTTATGAACACTTATCAAGTCTTATGACTGTAAAGAATCGTTATGAACTCTAAAGAATCGTTATGAATTCTAAAGAAATCGTTACAACATCAGTCGTTATGAGTTTCAAAGAAATCGTTATGACTCTAAAGAAATCGTTATGAACTCTAAGAAATCGTTACGCAATCAAGTCGTTATGAGTTTCAAAAAATCGTTATGAACTCAAAGAAATCGTTATGAATTCTAAAGAAATCGTTACAGAAATCAAGTCGTTATGAGTTCAAAGAAATCGTTATGAGTTCTAAAGAAATCGTTATAAGTCTAAAGAAATCGTTACAGTAACAAGTCGTTATGAGTTTCAAGAAATCGTTACGAGGTCTAAAGAAATCGTTACGGCTAGAGAGTCGTTGCGAGTTCTAAAGAAATCGTTACGAGGTCTAAAGAAATCGTTACGGCTAGAAGTCGTTGCGAGTTCTAAGAATCGTTACGAGGTCTAAAGAAATCGTTACGGCTAGAGAGTCGTTGCGAGTTCTAAAGAAATCGTTACGAGGTCTAAAGAAATCGTTACGGCTAGAGAGTCGTTGCGAGTTCTAAAGAATCGTTACGAGGTCTAAAGAAATCGTTACGGCTAGAGTCGTTGCGAGTTCTAAAGAAATCGTACGAGGTCTAAGAAATCGTTACGGCTAGAGAGTCGTGCAGTTCTAAGAAATCGTTACGACAGTCAAGTCGTTACGGTTCTAAGAAATCGTACGAGGTCAGAACGTTACGACAGTCAAGTTCGTTCGGGTTCAAAGAAATCGTTGCGATGTCTTAAGGAATCGTTGCGATATCGATTTGTTTTGATTTCCGGTCAAAGAGGAAATCGTTCTGCTTATCAAAGAAGTCGATACAAAGACTTGGACAATGAGAGATGAGACTTACCTGATTGTCTTGAACTTTCATTTTTCTTTTATTTCCTGTTCCAAGACTCAAGTAATCCATTAGTACTATTTTGTTACATCAAAATTAATATATAATAATGATTTATTATTGGGCAGTGGTCATCACATCCCGGAAGAGCCCAGAAGCCCACGCCTTCAGGACGCCTTACTGCTGGTCATAGAGCTGACCAACCCTAGGAAGGGGTAGTGTTGAAGTACCAGTTCCATACCCTCGCAACCTGGATTTGTACTTATTGATAACGGAGCTGCATATTCTTTTATTGCCCCACATTTGCTGGCAACTTTAACCTTCAAACCTGACCCTTGAAATCAAGATCATTGTAGCCTCCCCCTAGGTTCAGAATCTAACTCACTCACTACTTGCCAATTGTGAACCAAATTGGAGGACCAATCTCCCTGCAAGACCTTATCTGTTTAGACATGAAGGGTTATGATGCCATCTGGGTGTCGTTGGCTCCTCAATATGATCTGATATAAACTGTCGCATAGGAGGGTCACTTTAAAAGATCAAACTTCAAACTCGATCACTACTTGGCACCCCTTTCACAAACACCTATCTTGATATCCTCCTTGAAGGCTTCTAAGCTGATCAACTAGGGTTGTGATGCTTTCCTAGTTTCCGTCTGGCTACTGAAAAGAAGAAACCGACCTTAGAAGACATCCCAATAGCCAGGGAATATCCTGATGTATTTCCAGAGGAATTGCCTGGTATACCACTGAGCGGGAGGTAAACTTCACCATTGAGTTACTCCCTGGAGCAGCCCTTGTTTCAAAGCCCCGTATCGCATGTCCCCTTGTTGAATCACAGGAGTTGAAGAGACAGATCCAAGAACTGCTAGATCAAGGTTTTATCAGGCCTAGTACATCCCCGTGGGGAGTGCCAGTACTATTCGTCAGAAAGAAGGACGGATCAATGAGGCTTTGCATTGACTACCGTCAGTTGAACCAGTTGACATAAAAACAAGTATCCACTGCCCCGCATCGAGAACTGTTTGATCAGATCTCTGGCGCACAATATTTTCTAAGATAGATCTAAGATCTGGCTACCATCAACTAAAATAAAGGAGAGGATATTCACAAGTCTGCATTCCGGAGTAGGTATGGTCACTATGAGTTCGTGGTCATGCCGTTCGGATTAACCAAGCTCCAGCGGCTTTCATGCAACTCATGAACAGTATTTATAGGCCCTACTTGGACCAGTTCATAGTGGTGTTCATTGATGACATCCTTATTTACTCCAAATCCAAAAGAACATGAGGAACACTTGAAGGTTGCTCTGCAAGTGCTCAGAGATAACCACTCTATGCTAAACTTAGTAAGTGTGAATTCTGGATAAGAAGTATCTTTCCTTGGTCACATCATATCCAGGAGGGAATCTCTGTAGATCCATCTAAGGTGGAGGCGGTAAGAATTGGGAAAGGCCGACAACTGTGTCAGAGATCAGAAGTTTTCTGGGGTTAGCCGAGTATTATCGTCGCTTCATTAAAGATTTCTCAAAGATAGCTGTACCAATGACCAGGCTTACCAGGAGGAGAATCCATTCGCATGGACTGATGAATGTGAAGAAAGTTTCAGGCCATTGAAAGAACACCTTACCTCAGCACCCGTACTAACCTTGCCACTGCCGGGGATAGTTTTGAAGTATACACCGATGCATCCGGGATCGGCCTGGCTGTGTGCTGATGCAAGAAAGGAAAGTTATATGCTACGCGTCCAGACAATTGAAGAACACGAGGACAATTATCCCGTACATGATCTGGAGCTAGCTGTTGTAGTCTTCGCCTTGAAGATATGGCGTCATTATCTATATGGTGAGAATTCATTGTGTTTTCTGACCATAAAAGCTTGAAGTATCTGTTTTCTCAGCAGGACTTGAATATGAGGCAACGGAGGTGGTTGGAGTATCTCAAGGACTTCGACTTCTCTATCAATATCATCCAGGGAAAGCAAATGCTGTGGCAGATGCTCTTAGCAGGAAGCCGATGGCTACCTTGTCTAGTCTCATGGTGGGTGAATGGAGGTTATTAGAAGACTTCGCCAAGTTAAATATTGATGCATACATCAAAGAGAAGGGATGCTTTGTTGCAAGTGTTAGAGCACAACCTCCACTATTGGAGGACATCACAACACTCCAAGACAATGACCCTATAGTTGTGGAGATTAAGGCTGATCTGGACCAGAGGCCAGATTTCTCATTAACTGAAGATGGAAGGCTATGTTCCGGATCGAGTCTGTGTACCCGACCATGCTGACAAAAAATGATTATGGGCGAGGCTCACAAGACCAGATATACTATTCATCCGGGAACTACCAAAATGTATCAAGATTTGAAAAGAAGCTTCTGGTGGCCTAATATGAAGAGAGAGGTGGCGGAATATGTCGCCCGATGCTTAACATGTCAAAGGGTCAAGGCAGAACACTTACGACCCGCAGGTAAACTCAAACCCCTAGAAATTCTGGCATGGAAATGGGAAGGTATAGGGATGGATTTTATTTTCGGACTACCTAAATCTAGAGGTGGATTCGATGGTATCTGGGTTATAGTCGACCGCTTAACCAAGTCATCTCACTTCTTGCCAGCGAAGAATAAGTGGTCAATAGATGTTCTGGCTGCATTGTATGTGAAGGAAATAGTCAGATTACATGGAGTACTGGTGTCTATCGTGTCTGATAGAGACCCAGGTTTACATCCCATTTTTGGAAAGGACTGCATTACTCCTTGGGATCTAAACTAAATTTTAGCACGGCTTTCCATCCACAAACAGATGGACAGATAGAGAGAACCAACCAGGTGATTGAAGATATGCTCAGAGCATGTGTCCTAGATTTTAGAGGTAGCTGGCATGAACACTTACCTCTTGTGGAGTTCGCCTACAATAATAGCTATCAAGCTAGCATTCAGATGGCACCATTTGAAGCACTTTATGGCAGAAGTTGCCGATCTCCAATATGCTGGTATGAGGTTGGCGAAAAACAAATGTTAGGACCAGAGATGATAAGGGAAACCACAGAGAAGGTAAAGATTATCAGAGAAGAATGGCAGTGGCGCAGCAAAGATAAAAGGCATATGCAGATAATAAAGAAGAGACCTGGAGTTTCAGGTGGGTGAACATGTATTCTTGAAAGTGTCTCCAGGCCGTGGGATCAGACGTTTTGGCATTAAAGGCAGTTGTCACCAAGGTTTGTCGGGCCTTTCGAAATCCTTGAAAGAGTCGGCGAAGTGGCATATCGTCTCGCTTTACCACCGCAAATGGATGGAATACACAATGTGTTCCACATATCCATGCTGAAAAAGTATGTACGAGATCCATGGCATGTTATAGAATACGAGCTTCTGGAGTTCAATAAGACGGAACATATCAAGAGAAGCCAATTAAGATTGTGGACCGGGAACTGCGCCAACTAAGGAACAAGGTGATCCCACTAGTAAGGGTTAGATAGAATCAATGCATGGATGAGGACGACACGTGGGAAACCGAGGAAGCAATGCGCAAAAGATTTCCGGAGCTATTCACAAGTAAGTACACCTCACTTGTACAATAACTTGCTATACATGAATTTGGGGACCAAATTCTCTTAAGTGGGGGAGGGTGTAGCACTTCGGAATTTTTAGTATATAAGAAATCAAATTTAAATAAAAGTGTTGGAGGGACTTCCAACATTATATATTATGATGACCCAATATCATAAGCGGGTCAATGGACATCAATTGGCCCAATAATCAAATAAAGCTAGAAAATGCATGGAAATTCGTAACTCTAAATATGCTGAATTGGCAAGAGGCAATTTGAGTTGAATTGGGATGCAATCATGCATTCTTGGCAACCCAAATTCGTTCCTATCTATGGTGGAAGGTTTTCTAAAGTCTCACACACTCTAAGGAGGAAAGAATTCTCAAAAGATAGGAAACTGCCCTGTCAAAAACCGCAACTTAGCTTTCCTAGTTATAATAGGACTCCTAAAACACCATGGTTGCTTAAATACTCTTCACCAAAACCTAAGAACGAGTTTTAGAACTTGCTGGGGTTGTGTGGAGAAGTTCTTGGTGGCTGGGGAGCAGGAGATCATCCACACCAAGTCGTTCTTCTTCCCCTGTTTCGTCTGCTGCGACCTGCACAGACCATCATCTTGAAGTCGACCAAAGGTGAGTCAACCTAAACCAAACCTTGCAAGGCTTATCCCCTGGAAAGAGGGTCAAGGCTACGTGCTAACCCAAGTGGAATTATCAAATTCCATGCAGTATACTCGGAGCATAAGCGTTCTCCTCCAAATGTCTGAACACGGGTTTTCTGGAAAAACGACTTCTTCAACCCAGAAGTAGGTTTTCTCGGGCCAAACCTTAATATATCCTATACCAATGTGAAGCAACAAGTTAACATTCGTTTCCCACTGGTTTCATCGAACTCTAATGAGTTTATTTTGAGTTATAAGTGTTTTTCCTAAAGTCGTGCACTGTTAGGGCCTTTTCTGTTCTTCTTATTATGCACGTGATTCGAGACCGAATATGACTAAACTTCTTTCACAAAAGTTCTTCTATTCGAAGTCACGATCATCTTTTATGTTGACGTGTTGTCCAAAAGTCCTTGGTTAGAGAGTTACAGGCATGGGAATAGAGTCACTGCATGATACTGGGATTTCGGGCTACACTTAACTTTTGTTCTTCATCTGTTTTCTCGGGATTCGAGATGGAATTTGATCAAACCCCCAACATAAAAGTTCTTCTAATAGTTGTCCTAGGCATCTTTCGTGTTTAACGTTTTGTCTAAATGTCATTATTTAGAGAGTTATAAGATGGGTAAGTGAATCGCTGCATGAGACATGTTTTCAGGTCACACTTGACCATATGCTTTGTCATGGAGGGCAGCTAGTGTCGACACTACTTCATCTAGTGTCGACACACTGTCCCAAGGCAGCCCAGAGAGTGTTCTAGGAAGCCCTCTAGTGTCGACACTACCCGCATCTAGTGTCGACACCCTGTCCCAAACAGCCCAGAAAATGTTCTGGGAAAGCCATCTAGTGTCGACACTACCTCATCCAGTGTCGACACACTGTCCCAGTTTCACCCAGAAAGTTCTGGGAAACTGATCTAGTGTCGACACTACCTCATCTAGTGTCGACACACTGTCCCATGTTTTCCAGAAGGTTTTCTGGAACCTGTCTCTAGTGTCGACACTACTTGAACTAGTGACGACACTACCGACCAGTTTCATGTTTTTGCTCTGTGTGAAGCATGGTGTCGACACCAGCATGGGTTGTGTCGACACTACCTTTACAAGATAGCATATTTTTGGTTTGTTCATTACATAAGGTCTATTTAATAGCTTAAAAGTGTTTAACCCATTGAAAAATCCTTATTACATGATATTATTCTAATTGCTTCATTAATGATATGATCATACATGAAACTTGTGATTTACTCTTGTTACCATTCTAGCTTGCTTTAAGTGATAAATTTTATCTTAAAATCTTGTAAACACATTTGTAGCTAAATGCATTGTTCATTGCATGCCATCATGTTAAGTGTTTTTCCGAGAGTTTGAGACCGACAGATTGTGAATTTACACATGTGCATTTCTACACACTTATACATCTAGGGCGTGCACTTCCTTCTCTTCTTGTTCTCGTGAGTGGAAATTACCATCTAGACTAAAGCTATTAATGTAAAGATTGAACTAAATTGTAAATCTTATTATTCAGCTGCCGAATTTATCTCTTGACTATTGTCCTCATGGAATCATGTTCAATTTATTTATTTCTTCTCATCATCATCACGAACATGACATTACACATGCTTATTTTTTTTGAAACTCTCATTGCCATTATTAATGACTGTGGATATCTACATTTAAAATTTTACATGAGATGGCTGATAGGGCACGGAGTGTGTCCAAGGCTCCAGTCTAGCCCCAATGAGGCGAGTCATAAATATACTGTTAACCATGGGTATAATGATTACTGGCGTTGCATCTGCGCTGGAGTACTTTCTTGCTTGTTGAATGTTAGAGACATAACCACATACACGTGTCCTGGTGTACATTCTTGATGGATCTTTTCTTGGTGTACATTGGTGACTACGTGCCTGATTAGTGTTACTTGAACATGCTTGTGCAATCTTGCTTGCTTGCTTGCGTGATATGGCCATCCTGCATTTATTGCAACTAGTGATATCTTGTTTTCTTGAAAACTACTGACATCAAGTGAAATCTTGCGTGCTTGTGCAAAGTGATCTATTGCTAGTTCTTTCTCTTGCATCTTGTTCAAAAATCCTATTCTATCTTGTTCACTCTATCCAGCTTGTTTTATGTATCACGTTTTAATAAGTTTTGTACGTACTTGCATATCATTCATCATACTTGCCTAGTTCTAAAATGTTAATCACTTATATCATTGCCCGCACATTGAGATATAAATCCTACTGGGCTAGTTTGCTCATCCCCTACCTTTTCCCAATCTAGGTGACTATGAAGTTCAAGAGGGAGAGCAAGTCAAGGATGGGAATGCATCCGAGTGATGAGCGTCCCAATTATAGTCTAGTTATCGTAGTTTATTTTGAGAGTTAGAACATGTAGTAGGATGAGGGGTAAGTGCACTTTCCTTTTTTATGAGTCTTAGTCCTGTATTAGTTTTCTGAGACAAATATGAGATTTGAATACAATTTATATTGAGTTCAATATTTGGGCCCTATTATGATGTGTGTGTTGATACACATTTAGTGCGTGCTAGCTAGAGGCTTATTTGCCGA